>RJWJ010019547.1:0-30127 GCA_004363605.1 Indri indri | reverse complement strand
TTTTTTAATTCTAATTATCCTATTATAAAAAACAATATCTAACATGATCCCAGTTTTGTAAAAATACCAATATTTAGACAATGAGAAACATATATCAAAAAGCAAGAGATTTCTAACAAATTGTTAGAGTAAGAAATTTTCATTTTAATCTATACACTTTCTGTATTTTCCAAATTTTCTTCTATAAGTTTGTATTACTTTTGTAACCATAAAAAGAATCTACATTTTTTAGAAGAAAGTAATGTATTTTAACAATATTTTAAATATTAATATCTTAATCTTCTTAGATGTTTCTGTTATTAAGTTAATCCTTGTGTAAGCATGGTTTCTTAACAAAATAGTTTTTGCCTCTAAATCCATAAGGGCTGACCTGGCTAACTATACAGTCATATCAAGCATGATACAATATATTGGGCAATGCTTAATTAATATTTTCTGATGATAATTAAAATTGCAAGCCTTTTCTTTACTGCATGAATGTTAACATCCGAATGTTTATGCATTTCTTAGCCTTTCAAATACGAAATTAGAGTAAATAGGCAACTAACTAGTCCCTGGCATTAGAAGAATGACCAACTAACTGACCTTTTCAGTCTCTACATTCACTGTGACTGCTGAGAATTTGATATGCTATTATTTAATACTGTTATATATTAAAACAGTCTTCCATTACACTTGAAGAACTAGTGTATGGCTAAACAATGCCTGATCAGCTTCAGAATTTTTGTTATTTTATGAAACAATATGTTTGTCCTATTTGCCTGATTTATTGAAAGAATCCAGATAAAATGTTGAGGAAGAGAAAATTTTATTTACATATTCTTTTAAAAATTAACCTAATATAACTACATATATAAAAGAGTTAGAGAAATCTATATTCTTTGTTTTAAGTACTGCTTTTATTTTTTATTTTGCTATTTATTTATATTTTTGTAGAAATGCAGTCTCACTATACTGCCCAGACTGTTCTTGAACTCCTGGCTTCAAGCAATACTCCTGCCTCAGTCTCCTAAAGTGCTGGGATTACAAGCATGAGCCACCATGCCCAGCTAGAGTATTACTTTTCTTTGGCAGAAGACATAATTAAAGAAAATCAACCATTATTGAGGAATATTAAAAAATAGAACATTCTCTTTTATGAACAAAATCCAAAACAAATGACACTTGACTTTCCAAGGATATATTCCTCGGCTCAGGATCAAGATTCTTTATTTCAAATGTCACTCACTATTTTGGAATAATGCCTGGATTTGTTTCGCAGGCTAAAACCATTACAATAACAGATTAGAAAATAGTCAATTGCCGTTCTAATAAAACAACTTTGGTAAGGTGTTCATATACACATTCTAAAAAAATAAATTTACTCGTTATTCTATTGAAACACTTAGTAACAAATATTTAAAAATCACATCGGTCATACAAATCATATCACATCTTCAAATAATACACAGTGACTTAATACTTCTGTGGCTTTAGGAACTAGCTTGGTTGGAATTGTAACAGGTTTATTATAATCCTGCAGATGTGCGTGGTGGGTCAGGAAGAGTGTGTGTGTGTGTGTGTGTGTGTGTGTGAAAGAAAAAGGGAGAGAGACAAAGAGAGATTGAGAATGAGCAGGAAGAGAGTTGACTATTAAACACAGGATTCTGAGTAAGGGTCAAAAACTATTAATCTTTGAAGTAATGTAAAGAGAGAATGCCTTTTCACGTGTGTGCAAAATGGTAGCCTGGAATGGAGAATGCTGTGTATCTGCTCTAAATAGTGTAAGTATAAATAACACTAAGAACCCAATCTTCAAGAAGTCCTCAGTGACAAGATCTAGAGCCAGTTAAACAACTCATTCTGTAACAAAATTTTGTGCAATAAAAATATATAAATCCCAATTGCCTTGATTCAGTCTGGATTAAAACTATAGCTGAAATCATAGGCCACAAGACACCAGGGTATTTGATGAGAAGAAAAGAAGGTTGCTAAAACAATTGATTTTGAGAATGTGATGCTCTGTTTTAGACTAGAATTGCCAGAAAAAATGTAGGACATGCAGTAAATTTGAATTTCAGATAAACAATAATTTTATAGTATAACTATGTCCCAAATAGTGCATAGAACATACTTATGCTAAAAAAATTATTTGTTGTTTATGTGAAATTCAAATTTAACTGTGTGTCTTATATTTTTATTTGATAAGTCTGGAAACTATATTAGACATTAACTGATGTTTTAAAGAATAGGAGAGAATATTGATGAATATGCATGACTTTAAAAAAAGAAAAAGAGTTAGCCTGGTGGTGTGAAGGCCAGGTGTTTGTTTTGTTTTGTTTTGTTTTTGCAATGGGGTCTCACTCTGTCACCTGGGCTAGAGTGCAGTGGCATCATCATCATATCTCACTGTAACCTTGAACTCCTGGGCCCAAGTGATCCTCCTGCCTCAACCTCCTGAGTACAGGCACTCGGCTAATTTTTCTATTTTTTATAGAGATGGGGTCTCACTCTTGCTCAGAAAAAAATGTCAAAATACGGCTTTAAATCAGTTGGTATAAATACCCCAAAAATATATAATAGTAAGCAGTCAAGTTATATAACTGGTGTTTATACATAGCCTGTATTTTGTCATTATAAAATTAAATTCCTGGTTGGATTTTCTTTTTCTTTCTGAGAAAAGTAGTAAGCTCTCCTGCGATCTGCTTTATCTTTCAAAACAATTATATTATCTCCTATGGAATGTAACATTTACTCAAGGCTTTGATTATTTTAAAGCTTATTTTATGTATATATTTGTTATGGGGAATTGTAAGGATGGAAATTTTATTTTTGGAGAATATACCCATTGGAATTTGAGTTCATTTACCTAAATTGTAATATACATACTAATACTATGATCATTAACTCATTTTCTACAATCTAATTTACTTAATCTCTATCACTATTATATTTAAGTGGCATGAATTTACTTGCTAGACAGAAAATATCATGACTCTGACATGGCTTTCATTTTATAAGTCTGCATGAAAACAGTATATTTTGTGATTTTATCAGATTCATCTCTGAATACCACATGAAGCATGTTTAACAGTTGTAACAGCAATATTCTAATGTTTGAAAATAGGCGTTGCATCTGTGAAAATACCTTATTTACAAACTTTAAATGTACTGGAAAATATCTATTGAGGATGCCATCAAAATTTCCTGTACTCTTTTCTACCTCTAAACTTAGGCTAATTTTCCTTCCCTGGCCTAAAATATTTGCTTCCCAGCTTCCACCTATCTAACTCCAGCTCATCCTTGAGTTTGGATGAAGATATAACCATGCAACAAAAAAAATTCCCCTGTAATTTCAGCCTATGTTGATCTTTCATTTTTCTTCATTCTCAAAGTAAGTGTTGTCTCCACTACTCATTCTCACATGTTATAAGCTCCCGATTTTATTTTTATATTAAATACGTCTTGAGACTCACTTCTCCACCAGAATTATAAGCAACCCAGGGGCAGGTATTGTTGTCCTCTATTTCTCACAGCAATCATTCACTGAGTCATTCAGCAAATATTTATTGAGTTGCTACCATGTTGTAGACTTGTGCAATGTGGTAGGAATTGAGCCATTGTTGAGATTCTTTGGAGCCTGTAATCTGATGGAATTGGTAAGCGTTGTTAAATTCTAGTCGCAAAAAGTACGGATATAATGATCTTATGACCCTTGGAATATCGTAAATATCTAAAAATTGCTTATGGAATGAAACAAAATAACGTCTCTAATGATTCATATATTTTTAAGGACTGGTTAATGTAATTTTTCTTTAGTTTCTATGGAAATATAACAGAAAGCTAAGAATTGGCTCTCTTACCCGAAACAAGGCACTTTAGATTTTCCTTCTAAATCATTTCAGAACAATAGAAACAGTCATTTCATTTTGAATTTATGTGCTGTTTTGGGTGATTTAGGTGGTGTGAGTCTAAACAAAAGAATCATAGTTGAAAGTTTCTCTTTCATTATATGCAGTGACATGTGGCTATAGCCACAAGGACTTCAAGTAAACAAACATAATTGAATATCAGAAGGAATCATTAGGAACGCTTTGAAACCTGATTCTTCCCCATGGATTAATGTATAAATGTATGAAAAAGATATGAAATGTATGAAAAAAATTTAGTTTATCTTGCAGTTTAAAAATTGTCTTGGGCTTCTCTTTTATTCAGCATGCTTCTTTAATTCAATATTTCATTTCATCTGTATAGTAAGAAGTGCTTCATTATTTTGGAAATTATGCCACTCATTAAAATATTACATTATGTATATAGAACATTGCTGTAGATAGAAAAACAGAGAATTCAGTATTTGAAAACCTGATCATCTGCTATGCATATTTATCTTATTCTAGCCTAGATGATTTTAGAGACATTTTCCTGTGCAGAGTCATCAAAGAAGCAAATAGAAGTCCGGCTTCTGAATTTCTATTTGTATTATTACTATCTAATGAATTCTGTTGTACAGCAGGTGTCAAATCATATCTGTTGTTTTGCAATCAGTATGAATAGAAGATGTATTGCTATTGCAAATGAATCTAATATGAAACTAATGAGCAGTAATGAGCAACTGTTTTGTCATTATTGAGGCAACCACTGAGATGCTAATAAACTCTCATTTTTGTTCTTCAGAAAAAGCAGTGACCAGGATTTATAACATGGCCTTAATGTCCCCAAAGCCTGAGGCAAAAATAAATAAATGAATGAATAAATAAATAAATAGATAGTGAAATTCTAAACTGAGAATGATTCAGTCATTTTCTGTGTGATGGTCTTCTCTCTTATTAAAATGATCCTGTTATAATGCCTTTCAAGAATTTGTATAATTGAAGGAAAAGATGAAGAATGGGCGTCCATTAAGTGAATATAAAGTTAAGAAGATAGGCATCTTGCCTAATTTTCCTTAATGTAAATATAATATTTTAGAGTTTTCCACTTGCCAGCTCTTTTATAGTATAATAAAACCTAATGCAGGCAGGCAACTTTTTTTTTTTTTAACTCAGTTAGTTTCAAAGTAAAATTATTGAGGAACTTTTTGTAATTAACCTTATTTGTTCCTGTGAGTGGCCTCACTTGGTAAATAACCAGGAGTACTTATCACACAATATTATGACCATATGTTTTATGTCTCTGCTTTCTCTACGGTAGTGCAAGAGCAGGGAGCCCAATACATATTTATGGGATGGAATGATGAATTAATAATTGAATGCACGGAAAAAAGCTAGTGCATTAAACTTGCTTTCTTAGGTAGAAATAATGTGGCTTAAAATAGTTTTTAATACTCATTTATTTAACATGTCATAATACCCTTAAGAACTCTACTTTGAATGCTTTATATTTCTGGATGAAATATTTTACTATGTTTGATTTATGTAAACTTGTTGCTTTAACTAATACTTATACTAACTCTAAAAATTAATTTCAGTATCTTCCTATATATATTTGCTACAGCTCATGGTTTTAACATGTAACACAAGACTTAATCAGTACTTAAAACTATGGACAGACCTCAGAAATATCCTTTCAAATTTTTTATGTATTTACACATTTGTATAAATTTTATAGCCTTAAAATTCACTCATTTGATTAAAGATAATCAAAGCTTTGAATTATTAACTTTCTATCTTTGCTTTTGATTAGGCTGTTGTAGACATATGTATACAAACACAAAGCTGTTTGATTTGAATAATTCAATGTTTCTCACTTTAGTAAGACTTTTTTCCCATTTCTAACAGAGTTACACTATATGCCTACATGTAGAAATTCCACTATTTTTCTCATAGGTATGAACAAACTATGTATAAACATTATAGTATATTTATATTCTACAGGATCTATAAAAATTAAATAATAAATATAAACAAAAAGGAACTACCACCAGAATGTTTGAAACAGACAAAAGAAGAGCACCATATGGCCTGAAATACTATGTGACCCTGGAGATTCAAAATACTGCACAAAGATATTCTTATGTTACACAGAGTGAGGAAGCTGATTTAAGAGAGAAGCGTTTGGTTAAATGGGCTGTACCTTCCAAACTGTTCTAAGTCAGGCCCTCCTCCCTACAAACCCAAGCATTCTGGGACTTTGTCCACCTCCCACACCTTTATACCTTGTAATGTAACAGCTGTCCATAGATATAAACATTTTCTTATAGTTGTACATGTACGCACAATTCTACAGACTTCCAGGTTTTGAGACATAGGAAAATCGCAAGTAAGTGCTACATTTTGATCTTACAGTACAGATGATTATCTTTACTGATTCCATATACCTTCAGAGTGAATTAGTCCAACATCCAAATTCTTAGCATAGGCATCTATGTTATTTGGAAGGCTATTTTTCACAGACTTATTTCTTGCAGCCAACAATATCTGTGACTAATTGTACTACTCATAAATTCAAATGAAGCAATGTCCTCAAAATACATCTTGTAATTATCGTAGTCCTCCTGTTCTCTGTGGTGATCTGAAGAACAGAAAGGATAGTTAACTATGCCACATAGATGTAAGTTATGGATCATCAGGGCCCATTCATTGACATAAAATAAAATTCCCAATATAATCTCTAATTTTGGTAGGAGAATCTCCTCCTGTTCAAAAGCATTGATAACTTTTAAAGAAATGTGCCCTAGAGATGACCTATATGTTTTATGTTATTTTCCATTGCTTCCTTGTCATCATGCGAAAGTAAAATTGTGAATTATCTCCCAAATTAAGACTTGAAGCAAATCTTTTATATATTCTTGAGAATATATGTGAGAATACATTAGAAATTTAAAAAACAACTGCTACTAAACCAAGGAAATGTTTACCATCATATTTTATTGAATTTATTTCTATCAAACATTGATTGCTTATAAAGAGAATGGCAGCACAATTTTTAAATGGAGCTAATTACTGATAGGATGGAAACATTCTATTCATATTTTAATGTTATTTCTTACCATAGTAACACAAGCACATAGCAAAAATTGAAATAGCACAGAAGGGCTTTTAATAAGAAGCAAAAGTTCCCTACTTTGACCCTGCCCACGTTTTGGCCTGTTTCTATCTTTTTTTTTTCTAGCTGTTACTTCCCTAATTCTTTTTAAAAACAGGGGTGACAGGCAGTGAGTGTGTCCCAATTAGCTTCCATTCTGAATATATATAGACTTCTGTTCTGATCAATATGCGTTTGTGCCATAATAGTTATCAAATATTTTGAATCTTAAGGCTCTCTAAATAATATCATTTATATCCTAATTTCTTGATCTATCACATTTAAGCATTATTTATTGACTCAGAACTTAAAAAACATTTAGCTCATTTCACAATACCTATCTCTCTACCTTTCCTAATTTGTGGTAGCTGCACATTTTAAATCTCTAAATTTTAACTTTGTAACTTTCAATAATACTATTAAATACTTAATAATTTCCCTGTATTTTTTATTCCATTAGCTTTCAATTGTATCTCTTGAGTCTCTATTACTGAGGATATTCTTAGACCTTCTACTGTTCCCTTCCCATCTCTTCTGCCCTCCATCTCCAATATTGGTATTTCATGTTTTTCTGCAACTGTATTGAAATCTGTATGTTGTCTATTGGTTAATTAATTTTTTATATATGTATATTAGAAATGAGTAAACAATGTTCATATCACTATAACCATATAAATAATTCCTTCTTTACAGATTCAGTGTCAAAATCCCTGAGCAACTCAAGGGAGAAGTTTGCTGGCATCAAACAGGATGGATTATCTTTTCTTTCTCTCCATTGATTGCTCAGAATCATACCATACTTAGCTTACTTCTTATTTGGATCAGAATTTCTTACATAGTTTTGTTTTTCCTTTAAATCTGGATTCGTCTTTCTTTTCCTTGTTGCAACACATTAGCCATTTTTTCATATCTTTTTTGGAAGACGTTCTTTCTATAGTCCAGAGACTTCCTGTTTTAATTTAGAGTGAAATTCTTTCTAGGCCTCATAGACAGAGTTGTATCCAATTAGTTGGAATCATTCTCTTTCTTTCTACTCAAGATATAGGTTAAAAAAGGTTGGCTGCACATGTTTGACTTCCTTCAGGAAGTAACCAACGTCTATGGTTCCAAAGATTCCCTTTCCAATTGATAAGTATAAACAGTAAAAAGTCAGGTGTTTTTGGCTTGGGTCAGAAATTGGCTCTGCTCCTTAATGCAGACTCTGGTAGTACTTGCTGATTCCCTGGGGTTTCGCCAACTTTCCTCTATTTTATCAGATTTCAAAGTATGGTCTGTGGACCTATGGGACCCTTTCAGGGAATTGAAGTAAAAAATATTTTCATAATCACACTAAGACATTTGAGTCACCCCTTGGTATCTGCAGGGGATTGGTTCCAGGACACCTCCCACACTCCCATCCCCCTTCCCTCCACAGATACCAAAATCTGCAGATGCTCAAAATCCTTATATAAAGTGGCATAGTATGTGCATATAACCTATACACATCCTCCTGTGTATTTAAAGTGATCTCTAGATTACTTATTATGCCTAATAAAATGTAAATGTTATGTAAATAGTTGTTATATTTTTGTTTATATTATTTTTTATCATTTTTTTCCAAATATTTTCAATCTATGATTGGTTGAATCTCTGGATGAGGAACCCATGGATACAGAGGAGATCTTGTACTTTGATTGCTTCTTTGTATTGACATTTGTAGCGATGGTGCAAAAGCAATGGTGATTAAAAGTGCTGGTGCCTTAGCATGAACCCAGGCAGTAGTATCAAACTGGACTCACTGTTAAAAGAAAAAGAAAAGAAAGAAAAGCCAATTTCACATAGAATATTCTTGGTGAAAAAGTAAAACTTATTATTTTGATTAAATCTGGATCATGGAGTACAAGTTTTTTAATATTCTGTGTGACGAGACAGGAAATATTCATAATGTACTTTTGCTGCACACTGAAATGCAGTAGTCTTGAGCAAAAGCACTTATGCAAAAACACTTTTTTTCATGGCACATCATTTTTATTTGGAACAACTGACAAACTGTGATTATGTAAGGTATTTGGCAATATTTTTTTGATAATGAATAAAGTGAAACTCTCACTTCAAGGAAAACAACTCACGGTATTTGTTCCCAATGACAAAATTTAAGCTTGCAAGCAAAAATTAAGTTTCCGGAAAATTTGTATCCACTAGTGTGAACTTGACAGCTTCTTAATGGTCAAAGTGTTTGCTACTGAGATTTGTGGTAATATTAATCAATGAGATTTTAAAAATGTATTTTGTAATGAAAGATCTACATAACTCAGGGAACCATTATTTTCCAAATGACCAATGTATGATGTTACAAATCATAGATGGATGAAAGATCCATTCAAAATTGAATATTCACCAATGGATTTCAATGTAACAGAGCATGGAAAATTTGCTGATATAGTCTCAGATTCTATTACACATTACAACTAACCCTATAGAAACTACTGCTTGTCATGTATAAGTGTAGTACTAAACAAGAATACTCAAATTTGTCTGAAAAGGCTACTAAAATAATTTTTTTCTTTCCTACTACACTTCTGTGTGGTATCAGATTTTCTTGATATTTTTAATCAAATTTAAGATATCACAACTGATTGAGTACAGAAACAGGTAGAATGCAGCTATCTTTATTAAGATATCAAAAAAGATTTGCAAAAGTGTAAGAGAATGTTATTCTTCTCACTAATTTTTTTTAGGGAGAAAATATAGAGATTTTTGCAAAAAATGTTATTTATGTTAACATATAATGAGTTTATTGTTATTGTTTTTAAATGAACTAATCAATGAATATATAATTTTTAAAGTTTAATTTCTAAAAGAGCGAGTATTGAAAAGATATAATCCTTATAAACAAATGGTGTCTGGGATCTTCAATAATTTTTATGAGTGCAAAGGGGCCCTGAGACCAAAATATTTGAGAACCACTGTTACTGACTTCTTGCCTGCAAAGACCTGAAGTATTTGTCATATTCTTTATGCTTAGCTGAGTTTTTGTTTTTGTATCTTTCTGAGTATTTTTATCCTTTTATCATTCATCCCAGTTGGTCAGCAGAGGAAAATGAAGATTGGTCAGTTATTTTATTGCCTTGAACCATGTAGACAGCAGATGTTCCAGCCTTCCAAAACCTTTCACTCTGGAAAAATAATTATCTGGTTTACTTATAGATTATTAAATTTACCAGATTATTTACACTGACTGGTGTCCCTACTTCTTTAAACTGATGTAGTTTATGTTATAATGTTATGTCAATTTAACCATTTCCCCCTCAATTAGTAAAGGTTATTCTCCTAGCAAAGTTACAGATTTTATTTTCTTCCCAGAAAGCTAACCATGACCTTATCACCTTTCTGATTTCAAGAGGTGGGATCTTTTTAAATTCCAATGACCATAAAGTTTTCTTTAAGAAACTCAAATAGAATCATCTATCGACATTTCTGATAATTTTCTGAAGTAATAAGAAGAGGACAAAGATGGATACATCTTTTAAAAAGGGGAGCCTTCATCATGGTAGCATTGCTTCATCTCTTTCTATAGGACTTGAAAGGCCGTTTTCAGTAATTTATGTTAATGCTTTGTTTTCGAAGTTTTCTTTCTTTCATAAGCTCTTCATACTTTGACCAAGAACTGACCTTTCCCCTCTTTGAAATTTACCCTTCAACCTGCCCCCATCTCCAGGCTAGCTTTTCATTAGGGAACATGGGAGATGTATCCTGACGTTGCTATGCACTGTGCTCTGGTGGCAGGCCTCCCTGACAAAAATCAAAGAGCTGCTAGTGCCAGAAGGATGAACTCTGTGATCTCAGCCCCCTAAAGAGAAGCATCCCCAGAGAGAGGTTCAATTCATGTCAGAGTTAAATCTTAATTCATCTGAGAGCTGAGAAGCAGTCAGGCTTTTGAATATTTTTATTGAGAAACACTTTCCAAATCACAGATCAGATTAATATTTCAGTTACTTCTTTGAGTGAATCTAGTTCAAGACAACAAATAAAGCCAATGGCTCATGTACAGCATGATTTAGAAAGAAGTTTTTAGAATTTTTAAACAGTCTCTGTTACATTTTTTTTTTTTTAGATTGAGTAGGGACGTGGCACTTTTTCTAGAGATATCTTGCTTTTAAGAGTTACCCATTGCTTAGCACAATCTAATTCTAATGTAACTCTACTTGGGATTTTTTAATGCCATCGGTGGGAATAAATGGCATGTTCTCAGAGGAATTAGTCTTCTTTTGACGTTTATAACGTTAAGTGCCATGCTACCCCAAATAAAATTGTGTTGCAGTGAGGGAAACTGTCTTAAAGTGGAAGTGAGTTGCTATAATTCTGGCTTAGGAAAGACTGAGTTTAATTTTGCTAAATGTTGAAAGACATATCTAACCTTTATAGGAAATGCCTTGTGGCCTTAAATTAGATGATTATATTCACTGAACACTAAAATGTACAGTTGCTGTTCTAAGGGATTTACATGTATTAAATTATTTAATGATTAGAACCACTTTATAGGTTCAGTACCTTTATTGTCCCTATTTTATAGGCAAGGAAATTTAGCTACTGAGTGTCTAACAACTTTGCCCAAGAGTATTGGTATCAAAAATGAAACCAGAATACAGGTAGTCTGGGTGCAGAGAACGTAAGTTTAACTATCACTCTATTACTACTCTCCAGGTAGTCAATATGTAGTGATCATGAGGAAACAAAACTGAATTCTGTTAGCGTCTTGTGGGATTTTCATTATTCCTTGTGTTTAACTTTACTAATTTATTTCTCTTTCACTGCAAAACAACTAAAATGTTCATGCCTTGGGACATGTTCCCTAATTTGGAATGTCCTCCTTCTTTCTTACTATTCAGATGCAACCCGTTCTTTAATGTTCATATCTCTAGAAAACTGTATCTGTTAAAAATCAAAGGCTCTCAAAATTTAGAGTTGGAATAGAACATAGAGTATTTCTGGTACAATTTTCACCCAAACCAAGTAATCACTGAAATAAAATTGAAACTATTAGTTTCTGATTTGTTTCTTTTTTCCTTTTTTTTTAGATATGGTCTCACTCTGTCACCCAGGCTGGAGTGCAGTGGCATGATCACAGCTCACTGCAACCTCAAACTCCCGTGCTCAAGCGATCCTCGGGCCTCAGCCTCCTGAGTAGCTGGTACTATAGGCACGTGCCACCATGCCCGGTTAATTTTTCTATTTTTTTTGTAGAGATGAGGTCTCGCTCTTGCTTAGGCTGGTCTCAAACTTCTGACCTCAAGAGATCCTCCTGCCTTGACCTTCCAAGGTGGCAGAATTACAGGTGTGAGCCACCACACCCAGCCTAGTTTCTGATTGAAGACATGATTTTACAGGGTGCCCAATATCTTCTCTTTATAAATTTCTAGTTAGCTAGCAATTACTGTCATCCTAAACTAGATTAATATCTTCATTCTTTGCCCCAATTTTAGAATTCTACAGCTTTTTATCATTAATCTATTTGTTTATTCATATATTTGCATTTTCAATAGACTTTTTTTTTGGATTTTTTTAATGTAGCACTCTTCTAGATGACAGAAGATAAAATAGTAAAGACATTAGACTTTGTCTTTAAAAATCAGAGGCTTTTAAGATGTCTAACCTAGACTAGCAGACTAGGGAATGTTTCACTAACCCATAAACATTGATTTGAGTTTAAAGAAAGAATAGAATTTAGCTATTTGGAAAAGAAGAGGCAAAACATTAAAAGCTGAGAAAAAAGCCTGTGGTATGATCCCTATTTTACAGATGAAGTACCTGGAGCATTGAAAGGTTAAGTAATTTGTTCAAGATCATAAGGCTAGTCACTGGAAGAACTTTGAACTGACATTTGCACTCCTTAATTGATGCTCTTAAATTGGGGAAATGAAAGAGTAGCATCATGTTGTACAGGGAGTTTTAAGTAATTATTTAAGGCTAAAGTGTGGAATGTGTTAGTGGAGGGGTTGAGATGCTGCTAAAATGAGTCAGAAGAGTTAGGCAGGGGCCAGAACATGATGAATTTTGGAAGTTATGTCAACACGTTTGGATTTTATCCTCATCTGTTTCTTCTAACTTTGAGAGAGCCAGTTTTTCTGGGTTTTTCTTCTTGTTACTAACTTAGTTTTCTCTAATGTCAATTTTGGTTTTTCCTGCTACAATGATTAATTTTTATTCTAATGTTATTTTCTAATGTTTCTTTGCTTATTTTTTAGCCAACTTTATTTTCTTGTTCAATTTCACCTCAGAATGTAGCTTTCTTGTGACTCCTTGCTTCTGCTTTATAAAACTTATCTCTTTAGGTCTTTTTGGTACACTAAATAAATGTTTCACACGATTTTCTTTCTTTTTTTCTTTTTTCGAGACAAGGTCTTGCTCTGGTGCCCAGGCTGGAGTGCAGTGGCGTGATTATAGATTACTATAACCTTGAAGTACAGGGTTCAAGCAATCCTCCTGTCTTGGCCTCGCAAAATGCTGGGATTACAGGTATGGACCACCACAACCAACCACATAATTTTTTTGTTTTTTATGTGGAAAGTAATTTTTTATTCCAGGTTTTCAGGGAATTGTGCTTTTCCTTTATGTTTCAGTAGTTTAATATATTTCTATAACATAAATGTATATTTTATGCAACATACATTTATATATTTTTTTTCATTTGTCTGTCCTTGAACTCAGAGACATGTAGATAGGTGTGTGTTTGTATCTTTAGCTCCCTTAACTGGGTATTTTAGCCCTTAGAAAATTTGCACCTAGATCTGTCTATGATTTGAAAGTCAGTATTTATGGGTTCTATCCCAGTCTATGTTGCCCAGCAGCTAATCATTTAGCATGGGATTTTCTCCTAATTTTAATTTTAGTGTCTCTCTATCCGGAGGGTCAAATTAGTCTCTGATTGCCATTTGTTTGCCAGAGAATTTCACAAATGTAAGGAGAAAAGTGTTTGATGGTCAAATTATGTTGGGAAATGCAATATGTCACTTCTCCCTCTTGGAAATGCATTATCAAGTACTTAGAGAAGTCTTGTAGCAAAGAAGCCTATGAATTATTTTTAAATTGGTTTTTATTAAACGTACTTTGCAAAGAACACTTTTTTTTTTTTTTTTTTTTTTGAGACAGAGTCTTACTCTTTTACCCTGGCTAGCATGCAGTGGTGTCATCATAGCCCACTACAACCTCGAACTCCTGGACTCAAGCAATCTTCCTACCTCAGCCTCCCAATTAGCTGGGACTACAGGAACGCTCCACTACAACTGGCTAATTTTCTATTTTTAGCAGAGATGGGGTCTCGCTCTTGCTTAGGCTGGTCTCCAACTCAGGACCTGAAATGATTCTCCCACATTGGCCTCCCAGAGGGCTAGGATTACAGGCATGAGCACCATGCCTGGCCAGAACATATTATTTTTATATGTCTATGAACACTCTTTGGATCCTAGTTTGGTAAATTCTGTGAGGTGAATAAAGTCTATTTCCCAAAGATTTTGTTAGCCTGCCAGCATTTATCTGGCCCTATGATTACTTTTTTTTTTATAGACAAAGTTTCTGTAGCCCAGACTGGAATGCAGTGGCATGATCATAATTCTCTGCTGTGGAACTTCTGGGGCTCAAGCAATCCTCCCACCTCAGCCTCCCCACTAGCTGAGACTACAGGTGTGCGCCACTACCCCTGGCTTGAACACTTAACTGGTAATGTTTTTCCCTAGGTAACTATATCCAGATTCTCACAACAGTGCCTTCACCTCCCACCACTTCTTAGCTATCGTATTGCATTAATATATATTTTAGCTTTTTGTTTTCTGAGCAATAATTTACATAGGGTAAAATTTACTATTTTTGTGTGCAGTTCTCTAAGTTTGGCAAATGCCAAACGACAATCACATAACTACTGCCATAATCAAGATTTAAAACTATATTGAATATTAGAAACATTATTGCCTAAATGGATGCGTAAATAGAGTTACTAATGGCAGGGAAGTTTACTGGTGAAATATGGCAAACTCAGATGGTTTGCCTCTTATAGTTAAAGAGTGCTCACTGGTTTACTGGTAAATACAGACTCTGTGTGCTCATATTAGAGGCAAAGAGGAAGTAGATCAAAGTCTTTCTGAGGAAGTCCTTGCCATTCATTCTGTTTCAGGGAACAGAATTTGGAATATTCAAGGATGTATTTTTTCCCATTCATCCCTATGGCCATGGAAATTCATAAATTTCCTTTTCCCAATTCTTCATAGACTTAAAATATGGTTTGTATTCTCTACTTCTTAATTGTGCATGTGTGTGACTATTATAATGGGAAAATGAGAGGAACATAACTATATTCTATGAGCTTTCCTATGCTAACAGCTATCCAAGTATTTTGTAAATAACAAGATATTATTGAAATATAAGATAGTCTTATATTTCTCTCATCTTCACAATATTGCTCAGGAAAAATGGACAAAAGTTTATATTTAGTGAGTGGGGTCTTTTTTGATTGATTGAATGATTGGTTCCATGATGTGTGAGCTGTCCTGTAACACTAGACAGTGATAAAGGAGTGAGATTTACTTTTAAACTTAGAGCTGTCTTCTGATGATGTTTTTGATGAGTATGAAAAGTTGCTGTGCCATTTTGAAAGGCAAACCTTCATGTATTTTTGCCTGTGATCTGGTCCTATCATCTGGACGATATTTACCCTGAATAATTCTTTTCTTTCAGCTCAGCATGACATGCTCGTTTTTAGTACAAGATAGGTCATGTTTATCTGTTGCACTGTCTATGGTCCAGTGATCTCTTTTGTAGTCTAAGGGGAACTGTATGAAAACTGAACTGTGTCAAGGAGACTAAGAGTGTTAAAGTTCACCAAGAAATCAAGATGAGCCTTTGCAGAAACAAGAGGGAGTTAAAATTAGTATGAATTGATTTCCTACCCCCTTTTCAGAAATTGTTCTCACATGTTGAGAGCCTTTGGCCATTTATGTTATGCTCTGTGTTAAGACTGTGACATGACTATGCCAGAGGATGGCCAAGGTCAACAATGTGACCTATTTTTATTTTTTCTTAATAGGAAAAAGTTGCCATTCTTTTCCAACACTAGCAGAACCTTTCTGTGTGTGTGGCTTTGCAGACTCCTTTTTGTGAACATTTCACATCTTTTCCTTTGATTAAGCTTGTTAGATTTCAGACCTCCTTGAACTTTAAACTTCTCATTTCCAGCTTTTCCAGTTAGATGTTCTAAATCTAGTGATCTATTATACATTATTAACTCATCTGTCCTTTGGCAGCTTCATTATTCATTTCAGATACATTTTTCTTAAAACAATAAAACAAATAAGAGATAAACATTGTTTTAAATTATTTCTATATAAAATTGGATGATTTCATTTACAAGTTTGAATTATCTAAAACAAATAAAAATACATTCGTTATATGAGTACTTTACACATCTCAGCTTATCTTTTGGGTTTTCTTAAACTCTAAGGCTAGAGTTACAAACAAGTCCTATATGCATATTGATTGAATCAATGGCATGTTATTGGTTTGATCATGAATCTACCTAAATGGATGATTATTGTGTTAAAAAAATTGGTCACTATAAAAACATGTTTTTACTAAAATACAGAATATTTAGTAGAAAATCAAAGTCATATAACAGGTAATTAAAATACAAAATATCTAAAACCAAGGTAAACACTTATTTTTCAAAATGTCTAAACAAGTAACTCAATGCTCCAGCTCACTTCTGTGTGTGAACAAAATCAGGTGATGTTAGAACTGTATGTTAGGAAATACTGCTGTGAGACTTTGTCAAGATGGCAGCTTTAGCTGATGTGAAATACCACACAATCGCTTTCTGGATCTAAGTACAGAAAAATGCTAGAAAAGTAAAATAAAATAAAATAATTCGAATGCATATTTGTATGTAAATCCAAGAAATGGAAAGCTTTGGTGCCAAAAGAAAGACTGAAATCGGGCAGAGTAGTGAGCTGTCACCAGAACTGGATGGCTCGTGAGGGTCTCAAGACCTTGAGGTTTTAATACCTATGTAGATAGGTGATGAGAAATTGAATCCATGCAAATCGAGGTACAGAAATTAAGTAGAAAGGGTTGCTATGTTCAGGAAAGCCAGAATAGGAAAAAACTGTCTCCTACACTGGGAGCAATAAGAAACTAACATTTTCTAGTGCCTTGGGTGCGAAAAGTCAAGAGATGGAATATATAACCTCAATTTGTGCTTTGAATAACTATGGGGTCTGTATTAGTCAGGATTTCCTAGAGAAACAGAACCAATAGTATATATATTCATATATATATTCATATATTCATATATATATGAATATATGAGAGGAGGCTTATTATGGGAATTGGAATTAGGGAGGTTGGTAATTCCCACAATATGCTGCCTGCGGCTGGAGAATAAGGAAACTGGTATAATTCAGTCTAAGTCTGAAGGCCTGAGAGCCAGGGGAGCTGAAAAGGGGTGGGAGGGGGTGAGAGTGGTGTTGGTATATGTCCCAGAGTCTGAAATTACTAGCTTTAATGTCTAGGGTAGGAGAAGATGGCTGTCCGAGCTCAAGAAGAGATAGAGATATATTTACCCTTCCAACACTGTTTTTTTTCTATTTGGATGCACAATGAATTAGATGATGGCCACTTATATTGGTGAGGATGGATCTCTCAGTCTACTGATTCCAAATGCTAATCTTTTGTAAAAATACTCTCCAAGACACATCCAGAAATAATGTTTTACTAGCTATTTAGGCATTCCTTAGCTCAGTCAAGTTGACACATAAAATTAATCATCAAAGAGTTCAAGTTCACACTGACTGTACTTGATGGTAGAACCCTAAGTCAAGTCATTAAGAAAATCATAAGACTTGACCCATTGTTGAAGATAAAATATCTCCAAAAGTAATAATCACAAAACAGTGCAAAGAAATTTTAATATAAGCATGTTCAAAATATTAAAGAAATGATGGAAGAGAAAACATAAAACTTGAATGGGACAGTATGAAAATGGAATGAGTATTTTTTTTTACTTTTAAGTAAGTGTAATTTACATACAGTAAAATTCACCCATTTTGGTATATAGTCCTGCTACTTTTGCAAAGGTATACAGTTGTGAAACCACCACCACTACAATCAACATGTAGAACAATTCCGTCACCTCCAAATATTTCCCATCGTCTCCTTTCAGTCAACCCCAGCCCCTGATAACAGCTGATCTGCTTTTTGTCTCAATATTTTTGGCTTTTCCAGAATGTCATGTAAATGAACTGATTCAGTATATATAGTCTTTTGAGTGTAGCATCTTTCACTTAGCATTATGCATCTGAGATTCAACCAAATTGTTGCATGTATAAGGAGTTGCTTTCTTTCTGTTACTGAACAGTATTTCATTGAATAGAGATGCCGCAATATTTTTGTTCATTCCCCAGCTGAGGGACATATGAATTATTTCCACTTTTTAGCAATTTTGAATAAAGATACTATAAACATTCATACATAGGGTTTTGTGTGAACATAAATTTTCATTTCATTTAGATAAATATCTAGAAGTTGGATTGCTGGGTCATATGGTTAGTGTATGTTTAATTTTATAAGAAACTTACAAACACCTTTCAAAGAGGTTGTAACAATTTGCATTCCCACCAATAATATATGAGGAATTCTAGTTTTTTTGCATCATCCCCAGCAACTGGTAATGTCAGTATTTTTTTAAAGCCCTTCCAATAGGTGTGTAGTGGTATCTCATTATAATTTTAATTTGCCTTTCCCTAATTACTAATGATCTTGAACATTCTTTCATGTGCATATTTGCCATGAAAATATATATTTTCTTTGGTGAAGTATTTGTTCACCATTTTGCCCATTTTTAGTGGATTGTTCTCTATTTAGAGTTTTGAGAGTTCTGTGTATATTCTAGATAAAAATTCTTTATCAGATACATGATTTACATATATTTTTTCTTGGTTTATGGTTTGTCTTTTTATTCTCTTATAAGCACCCTCAAAAAGAAGAAATTCTTAATTTTGATAAAGTCCAAATTTTAAACTTTTCTTTTATGGATTGTGGTTTTATGGTTTTATATTTAAGTCTATCATCCATTTAAAGTTAATTTTTGTATATGGTATGAGGTAGAGAAGGAAGTTCAAATTTTTTTGCATGTGGATGTTGAGGTTGTTCCAACACAATTTTTAGAACAGACTATTCTTTCTCTATAGCATAACTTTTGTATCTTTGTTGAAATCAATTGTCAAAAAGCAAGTAAACTATATATTAGTGGTCTGTTTCTGAAGTCTTTTTTGTTGCATATATATATGTATATAGCTTTAGAGTCTTGATATCAGATAATAGAAGTCCTTCAATGTTAATCTTATGCAAAATTGTTTTGGCTTTTCTAATTCTTTGGCTTTCCATATAAATTTTAGAATCAGCTTCTTGATTTCTATTTAAAAATTCTGGAATTTTGACTGGAAAATATTGAATCTACAATGACTCTATAGAGTCTATATTAGATCTATCAGCCCAAAGAAGCTGACATTTGAAGAATACTGAATCGTAACAATATTGAGTCTTCCAATCCATAAGCATGGTATATTTTTCCATTTACTAGATGTTCTTTAATTTTTTTCCCAATGTTTATAACACTACAATGTTCGTACAATTCCTTCTCTAGATAGAAAATCCCAAGTCCTGTCATTTGTTAATATTGGCAGTTTTATTTTTTCTAATGTGGATACCTTTTATTTCTTTTTCTTGCCTTATTCTATTTCTTGCCTTCTTGCCTACTGAAGCTAAGACCTTCAGTATGATTTTGAATAGGATGGGTGAGAGCAGAACATCCTCATTTTGTTTCTGATCTTAAGGGGGAATGACGCAGTATTTCACCAGTATGTATGATGTTGGCTGTAGATTTTTTATAGATGTCCCTTATTAAGTTAAGGATATAATATGATCCTACATATGATACCAGATACATAGGCAAAGTATTAAAACATGTTTGGAAGGAAAACCTATCAATGTCAGGATAGTAGTTGACTTTAGGAAGGATGGGAGAAGGAATGGAGATAGAGAAAAATATTAAGGGATTTCCACTGTGTCTACATTTTTAAAATATATGCAGAAAATGTATGCTTATTAATTCTAAGTGTTGGGTTTATTCATATTTGTAATATTATTCTCCCTTTCTCCAAAATTTGAAATATATCATAAGGAAAGAAATTCTTGCTGCAATATATGGACATCTTAATAAAAATTACATTAACCTTGAGACTTTATGGCAGCATAAGTGAATTGAAGAAATCCAAATTTTTATATAAATCAAAATTTAACTCTTAAATGGGACCATTGGGGAGCCATTGTACATCAATTTCTCTTTCCACATTTTCTCCCAAGATATAGATTTGGGAATTCAGGAGTAATTAAGTTCTACTTCATTATTTGCCATGTCTATTTGCTATAACTTTAGCATAAGTCACTATCAATATATGCTTCTTTATGAAATTTAAATAAGAGGCAGCACTGTGTTTTAACCTCTATTTTCAACTGTTTTTTTTTTCTTTTAAAATTGGTTCATTTTAAATTATTTGAAATGCCAATTTATTTGGTATTATTGTGATTTAGTTAACATTTGAGTTGCTTTTAGTGTCTTGTGAATAATTCTGAAATAAACATATATGATCTTAATGTGTATTTTACCCATAAGAGTACTGGCTTAGATACATTTTGATCTTAAAAGTGGATTTATTGGCTCAAAGGTTTGAATATGCTTAAAACTCTTTATTTGCACATCCAAATTGGCCAGGCAAGATGGCTCATGCCTGTAATCCCAGCACTTTGGGAGGCTGCGGCAGGAGGATACCTTGAGGATTGAGGCCAGGCATTCAAGACCAGCCTCGGCAACAAAGCAAGATCCCATCTCTGCAAAAAAAATTTTAAAAATTAGCCAGGTGTGGTGGTGCACATCTGTAGTCCTGAGGCAAGAGGATCCCTTGAACCCAGCAGGTAGAGGTTTAAGTGAGCTATAATCACATCACTGCACTCCAGCCTGGGTGCCAGAGCGAGACCTTGTCTCAGAAAAACACAAACAAAAAATCTTTTCATATGAAAAATTCTACTTTAATGTTTATCTCAAATAATTGATATTATTAATTTCACTACACTTGCTGATGCAGCATTTAGTATTTGAGAAAATATCTGATAATTTAGTAAACTATACTTTTAATGTGCAAGTTTTCATTTTTAAATTGATAGCAAGTTGTGAATTTTCTACTCATTGCCTTGGATAAAGAATTAAGTCGGGGATTAGTTTAAATTAACAATTGTATAATTTCCTTATATAGCAAAGTAATTTACCCTTTGTTATGTTTACTGCATGATTACTTCAGCTTTTCCTTATTTTGGTTACTTTTTATACTAAAGTTTAAATATTTTCCATAGTCAAATATGTTCTTTTTGTGTGTAGTTATTTTCTCTTGTCTTAAAATTTTTAAAATCCTTTTAATTCTGATAAGTATTTACTTATTTTCAAATTATTTATGATAGTTTGATACCTTAGATTTTATAATTTGTTAAATATAGAATTTATCTTAAAGTGAGATCTAGGATGAAATTTTGAAATTAGCTTTTTAAAAATAAGCAAGTACAAAAGCATCAAGAATACAGAATGGGGAAAAATAGTCTCTTCAATAAATGGTGTTGGGAAAACTGGATATCTACATACAAATAAATGAAACTGTAGTCTTATTTTACATCATATACAAAAATCAACTCAAAATGGATTAAGGACCATAAAACTTCAAGAATAAGACATAGGGGAAAAGCTCTATGACATTGGTCTGGGCAATGATTTTTTTTGGATATGACACCAAAAGCATAGGCAACAAAAGCAAAATATAAACAAGTGGGACTACATCAAGCTGAAAAGTTTCTGCATAGCAAACAAATAATCAACAAAATGAAAGGGCAGACTATGGAATAGGAGAAAATTTGCAAACCATATACTCAATAAAATGTTACTGTCCAGAATATGTAAGGGGCACATACAATGCAACTGTAAGAAAACCAAATAACCTGATTACAAAATGGGCAATGGACCTGAATAGACATTTATCCAAAGAATACATACAAATGGCTAACAGGTATATGAAAATGTGCTCAACATCTCTAATCACCAGGGAAAAGCAAATCAGAACCACCATGAGCTATCACCTTACCCCTGTTAGAATGGCTCTTGTCAAAAAGACAAGTGATAAAAAGTGTCGGCAAGGGTGTGGAGAAAAGTGAACCTTTGTACACTGTTGGTGGGAATGTAAATTGGTTCAGACATCATAGAAAACAGTGTGGAAGTCCCTTAAAAATTTAAAAATAGAACTACTATATGATCCAGTAATCTCACTTCTGGGTATTCATCCAAAGGAAACGAAAATAGTATCTTGAAGGAATATCTGCACTTCCATGTTCATTGCAGCATTATTCGCCATAGCCAAGATATGGAAACAACTTAAGTGTCCATCAATGAAGGAATGGATAAATAAAATGTGGTATGTGAATATATAATAGAAAGTTATTCAGCCTTAAAAAAGAAGGAAATCCTATTATTTGCAACAACATAGATAAACCTGGAGGACATTATGTTAAGTGAAATAAACCAGACAGAGAAAGATAAATACTATATGATCTCTCTTATATTAATGTATGGTATTTTAAAAAGTCAAACTCATAGAAACAAAAAATAGAAGGGTGGTTACCAGGAGTCAGCAGGGGGTTGTGGGGGCTGGGGGAAGATATGGTAAGGAAAATAGGGAGACGGTGGACAAAGGGTACAAACTTTCAGTTGTAAAATGAATAAGTTTTGGAGAACTAATTTACAACATGGTGACCATTAATAACAATGTATTGTATACTTGAAATTTGCTAAGAGAGGAGATGTTAAGTCTCAATAGACATGTACAGCCATGTGCTCATGCACACACACAATAAAGTAACTGTGAGGTGATGGATATGTTAACTTCATGGTGGTAATTATTTCACAATGTATATAAATATCAAAACATCACTTGTTGTGGATTGGGAGTCAAGATGGGGGACCAGAGATATCAGCTGCCAGATCGTCTCACAAAGAAGGAAAAGTTTTAGATGAAAAGGAAAAAACAAACTAACAAACATAGATCAGGTATGATTCAAAGGGAAATGTGCCAGAACCTACAAGAAACTTCGTGAGATGAAGTTGTGGAGTAGAATAGGAAGGAACAAGGTATCAGTACAAATCAACCCCTGAGAGCCTTGGAGTCCAGTGAGAAGGGTAGGTGGAGTATTTTTTCCCCCCTCCCTTGAATTTCTGATGGATGGTGCATTCCCAAACTGCTAGAGAGACCATCTGCCCACACAAGCCCAGTGGCTGCTGCCGCCAGTGAGGTGGAAGCTTCTTGTGGACAGGGCACCAGGCCCCCAGCTCCCCTGGGGCACTTCTTGCCCCACAGATCTGAACTGGGACAGCAGGCACCATACTGCTTCTCTATCCAACATGCACCTTTGTCCTCCCCAGGGGCTTCAACTCCTCAGGTTTCATCTCTCTTGTTCACACACAGACATTTTCCAACTCTGACCCAGACTACAGAAGCCACAGGGGGCCAGTGGATCCTGGGTGACCTGTGTGACTCCAGTGCCTGGACATTCTGGGCAGGTGGCCTCCTGGAGGGAGGGACAGGCATGACGAAAGGGCTAACTTTCCTCCATCCAGTCTCTTTTTCTCCCCTTTCCCTTCCCCACCCAAGGCTGCCAAGAGAGACAATTGAGAGGCTCCACAGAGAGTGAGGCTCAGACCTTTCCTACTGGGATACTGCAGCAGACTGAGGGCTGCTTGGATTGTGAGCTCCCTGCCCCCCAGCTCTTCCTGGTATTGCTTGCCTAGTGACACCATCAGAGTAGGACATGCCCTGAGGCAAAGGAACATCAAATCTGCTTGGACACCCTATGGGCAACTTGGGACCAGTGTGTTTCTCCCTGGCATGGTCAGGGATTGATCTTCAGGGAACTGGGGATGGACCTGCAGGCCAGAGCCCATACCCCTACATCTTTATTTTGTTGCTTGGGGGCAGGGAGTGGAGATTTGGAATTAGTTTTGGGACGTGAGAGAGCCCACATGGGCAGATAAGGGGTGAGAGTGCAGTGTGAGTCCTAGCTGCAGCGTGTTCACAGGGCATCCCTCCCCCCACAGGAGGGTTGCACTCTTAGCTCAGGCTGGGATCCTGGGCAGGGAACTTTCTGGCCCACATCACAGTCATAGGGGAGCCTGGCTGGCTTGAGCTGGGTGGGGGAACCTCAGGTAGGGAAGGGCAGAGAAGTGCAAGGCCTGCTTCAGACTGCCATATTGTGAATCGTAGATGGCCCTGCCTCCATAAGCAGACTATCTGGTTGGGTGGCGCCACTTCAGCCCCTCCCTGGTCGTTTTTCCTAGAAGCTGGGAGATCTTTGACTCCTGGTGAAATAGATACCTTGCCAGCTTTTGTGGAGCCTGAGGGCAAGGTCACCCAACCCAGCCCTGCCCAGCTACACTCTCCCACTTCAGAATATGAAGAGTCAGAGTGAAAGGTCCACCCCAAAAAGGGAACACCAGCTAAGAATGGATATTAACCAAAATCAGAATACTGAAATGACAGATTAAAGAACTTCAAATATGGATTATAAGTAAGTTCAACAAAATACAAAAAAAAAAAAATGGAAAAACAACAAAAAGAAACCACAAAAAATTCAGGAAGTAAATGAAAAATTCACTAAAGAAATTGAATTAATAATAAAGGTCAAATAGAACTTCTGGAAATGAAAAATTCATTCAAAACACAGTGGAAAGTCTTAAGAATAGGCTAGACAAGGCAGAAGAAAGAATCTCAGAGCTTGAAGACAATACCTTCAAATTAAATAAGTCAGTCAAAGGCAAAGAACAGAGAATTAAGAGAAAGGAACAAAGCCTATAAGAAATATGGGATTATGTAAAGTGGCCAAACTTAAGAATTATAGGCATCCCTGAGGGTGAAGAAGAAGTCACACAAGGGTTGGAAAAACTATTTGGGGAATAATAGAGGAAAACTTTCCTGGTCTTGCTAGTAATTTAGATATCCAGGTACAAGAAGCTTAAAGGATACCTCGGCAATTCATGGCAAAGAGGCAATAACCATGACATATAATCATCAGACTGGCCAAAGTTAACACAAAGTTAACTCCTGCAAGCTGTAAGGTGAAAACATCAGGTAACTTACAAAGGAAAATCTATCAGACTAACTGCAGACTTCTCAACAGAGACCTTACAAGCCAGAAGGGATTGAGGCCCCATCTTCAGTTTTCTTAAATAGAATAATGGCCAGCCTAGAATTTTGTATTCTGCAAAACTAAATTTCTTATATCAGTGAGAAATTAAGACTTTTTTAGACAAGCAAACACTGAGAGAAATTGTCAAGACCAGACCTGCCCTGCAGGAAGTACTCAGATCTGCACTATATGTCAGTCAACACAATAGAAACCCACCCATGTAAAATTACCCGAAACTAAAGCTCAAAGCCCATATATAATAATGACTCAAGAGGTAAAACAAAGCAACATGTTTTTCCCCAACAGGATGAATAGAAATGCATCCCACTTATCAATCCTTTCAATAAACATGAATGGCTTGAATTCCCCACTCAAGAGACATATGCTGTCTGAGTGGATCGAAACATACAAGCCAAGTATGTGCTGTCCCCAAGAAACACATCTAACCCACAAGGATTCATTCAGATTCAAGGTGAAGGGATGGAAAAAAATTATTCTATGCAAATGGAAATCAAAAGAAAGCAGGTGTAGCCATTCTCATATCAGATAACATAGGCTTCAAATCAGCAATAGTAAAGAAAGACAAAGATAGTCATTACATAAGGGCAAAGGGAGCAATTTATCAAGAAGACATAACAATCCTAAATAGTTATGCATCTAACACAGGTGCGCACAGATTCATAAAGCAAACCCTACCAGATCTTAACACAGAGATAAATGACAACATCATAATTGCCAGATCCTCCAAGCACAAAGCAAATAAACATGGACTTAAATGGGACTCTAGAGCAAATGGGCATAACAGATATTTAGAGAATATTCTACCCAAACAGTACCAAATATACATTCTTGCATCAGCATGTGGAACATTCTCTAAGATAGACCACATCTCTAAGACAGACCACAAAACATGTCTCAACAAATTCAAAAAAATAGAAATTATACCACCTATCTTCTCAGACCTAGTAGAATAAAATTAGAAATCAACTCCAATGGACATACTCAATTCTACACAAAGTCATACAAATTAAACAACTTACTGCTGAACAAGTATTGGGTCAAGGAAGAAATTAAGATGGAAATCAAAAGAGTCCTTAAAATAAATGACAAAGAGGACACAAGTTATCAAAATCTGTGGGATTCAGTAAAAGTAGTCTTAAGGGGAAAATTCATAGCGTTACACGCCTACATGAGAAAGACAGAAAGATCACAAATCAATAATCTAATGTATCATCCCAAGGAACTAGAAAAGGAAGAGCAAACTAACCTCAAAAGCAGCAGAAGCAAAGAAATAACTAAGGTCAGAGCAGAACTAAATGAAATCAACCCCCCCAAAATAATATAGAAGATTAATGAAACAAAAGCTTAGCTCTTGGAAAAGATAAACTTGATAGACCTCTTACTAGATTAACCGGAAATGGAAAACAGAGAACCCAAATAAGCTCAATCAGAAATGAAAAAGGAGATATTACAACTGATACCACAGAAATACAAAATACCATCTGTGAATTCTATAAAAGTCTCTACACACAGAAACTCGAAAATGTTGAGGAAATGGACAAACTCCTGGAAACACACAACCTCCCAAGGTTCAACCAGGAAGAAATAGAACTCTTCAACAGACCAATTATGAGCAATGAAATTGAAGCAGCAATAAAAAAAAAATCCTCCAACAACAACAAAAAAAGTCCCAGACCAGATGGTTTCACAGCCAAATTTTATCTGACCTACAAAGAAGAATTGGTACCCACACTGCAGAAATTATTTCATGACATTGAGAAGGAAGGAATTCTCCCCAACTCATTCTACAAAGCCAGTATCACCTTGATACCAAAGCCAGGAAAGGACACAACGAAAAAAGAAAACTGTAGACCAATATCCCTCATGAATATAGACACAAAAAGCCTCAATAAAATTCTAGCAAACCGAATTTAGCAGCCAATCAAAAAAGTAATCCACCATAGCCAAGTGGGTTTTATCCCAGGGATGCAAGGATGGTACAACATACAAAAATTCATAAATGTGATTCACCACATAAACGGAAGCAAAAAACAAAGATCATATGATCATTTCAATAGATGCAGAAAAACCATTTGGCAAAATTCAGCATCCTTTTATGATAAAAACTCTTAACAAAATAGGCGTGGATGGAACATTCCTCAAAATGATAAAAGCCATATATGACAAACCCATAGCCAACATCATACTGAATGGGGAAAAGTTGAAAGCATTCCCACTTAGAACTGGAACAAGACAAGTGTGCCCACTGTCACCACATAAAATATGTACAATTTTGTCAATTATACCTTAATAAAGCTGGAAAAAAAATAGTTCAGCAATTTTTCCAAAACCACTTACTGACTGAATCTTTCTCCTTCTATGGATACATTTATAGAGAAAATTTATTGCCTTTTTCCTAACTGTATATGTAAAAAAGAAGCTACTACTTTATTTTCTATACTATTTCTATACTATTAAATATTATTTTCATCATGTGATTTGATTTCCTTTATAATATTTCATTGGATGGATGTATAATAATTTTTAAGTGATATCCTCTTGCTAGAAAGGTAGAGTTGCACCCAATCTTTCTCTATCTATCTATCATCTATCCACACATTTGAGCAAGAAATTTCTTTTTTTATGATGTGCTCAAATATCCAAAAAGTTAGTAATAAACAAATATGCATAATGAGTTAATGATGACTTTTCAATGTCCCTCATAACATTTTTTTAGTTTTGTGTGTGTACATGTATGTCCTATATATTTATTTTTATGCTTTAAAAATGTTTGTTCCTATTTAATTATATTTTCCAGCTTGCTTTTGCTGATAGATAGGAAAGCTATTAAATTTTAAGAGCTTATTTTATAATGATCCCTTTTAATAAATTTAATACTTTTTAGCTATTTTTCTTGGTTTTTTAATAAATAGTAATAGCAACTAAAAACTATTTTTTTCTCCTTTTCAATATGTGTATCTAATTATTGTCCTCATGTAATTGAATTAGCTGGAACTTCAAGGACAATGTCAATGTCCTGAGCCATCTGTTTTTTCCCTGACATTAAAAGGATTTAATTCGGTGTGTCATTGTAAGGTATATTGGGTTGAATTAGATGTCTTTATTATGTTAAACAAGGACCTTTTCTTTTCTAGTTTAGTAAGAAGGTTTTATTTTATCAAACTTTTTAAAGTGTGTGGCATAGTTAGCTATAAATATAATGCCTTTTAGCACTTAACAAGACAATTACATGGTTTTTATTCTCTTACCAGAGATAAATTGTATTGATATATTTGCACTCTTGCATTCTAGATATCACCTACTTGGTCATTGAGTATTTTTCTCTTAATACACTTAAAACACTTTGCTAGCGTTTTATTTAGGAGGCTTCTTTTTTTTCATTTATAGTGATAGATTGAGTTGTATTGCAAGGTTTTTATTTGGTTGCTTATTATTTTTTTGTTAGATTGTGATATCAACTTGTTCTTGATTGTCACTTCTTTTTTGAAGTAGCACGAAGAGTCCTCCCTATTCTAACTATTCATAAGGAACAATTATGTTCACACTTATAATATTAGGTTCTAAAAAATTACATTTAGGTAATACATTGACACTTTGTCTACAGTTACTTGTTTTGCTACAACAGTAGAGTTGAGTAGTTGTAACAGAGACAGTTTGGACTGCAAAATCTATAATATTTACTATCTGGCCCCCATAGAAAAAGTTTGCAAGTCTTATCAGCCAACCAAGCAGGCAGCATATGGCAACCCAGTAATCTTTCTGATCTCATCCAATTCCCATATATTTTCAACTGGCTAATTTTATATTAAATTTTAATCAGAGAAATAAGGGTCTAATGATTGTTACCTCATCTACTTTCTAACTGACTTTAATATTATTTCACAGTAAGTATCACTATGTTTAATCCTCCAAACTTTCAGTATGATGGTTATTATAATTATCATTTCAGTCAAGACTTTTCGGTTAACCAGCATGTTTTTGTATAGTAAATCCTTTCCAGGTTTTACTTCCTGCTTATTGACAGTAAACTTTTCAGCAGCAGCATTTATTTAACACAACTTATAGAACACAAAATATTCGAGGGGGACAAACACTGTCAATCTAGGATTCTACATTCTTAGTAGTTTTTCTCTATGCCTTTTTTTTTTTTTTCATTTTCTTTATACTTACATGACAGTTTGGCAGGGTGTGTGACAGCATAATAGTATCCCAAGGGTGTCTATGCCCTAATCCCTAAAACCTGTGAATATGTTACCTTACGTAGAAAAAGAGACTTTGCAGATGTGATTAACCTATGGACTTTGAGGTAGGAAAATTAGCCTGGATTACCCAGGTGAGCTCAGTCTAGTCAAATGAATTAAGAGGTGAGAGCCTTTCCTGGCTGTTGTCAAAAGAAGAAGTGAATATGAAACAAGAATTTAAGGGATGGAGGAAGGGGGCTATGAGCTAAGAACTTTTAAGGTAACAAATTTGTGTTGTTTTAATACACAAAATTCGTGGTAGTTTGTTAGGGCAGCATTAGAAAATTGACATTTTTTTAAATCTTAGCACTAAAAGACACTCCTCCATTATCGTTTAGCACTTACTGTTGCTTCTAATAAATTTACTGTCATTCTGATTTTGCTTAGCATTTTTATGTGTTTGGAGAATGATTGATTTTGGGGATGTTTGAGCTCACTCATTGATCTTATCTAGCGTACATTAGCTTAAAAAATACAACTTTGTTTTTAATTTCTTGGTAGTAGTATATAGCTTTCTCATTGTGATTACAGAACTATTTGCACAAACTCTGCAAAATTTCAGAAGT
>RJWJ010019546.1:0-29635 GCA_004363605.1 Indri indri | reverse complement strand
TCTACCCTGTGCTTGGGGTTAGCCAGGCATTGATGGAGAGCAAGGACCGCCTGCTGACAGTCAGTGATCAGAGTCAGCTCTCCCAGACTCAAGGAAAAGGGCACAGCACCAGTAAATTCTGCAAAAAATTTTTGTGGGTTCTTTTGGAGCCTTTGGTGCTGCTGCCTGGAACAGAAGGGGGCAGGTGGAATGAGAAGGGCCCTGGGTTTTTCCTCAAGCAGGAAAGCGGCCACCCCTCAGGGGAGACAGGCTCCAGGACAAACCATGGCATCGGCCTCAGGACAGCTTGGAGTTAGAAGCACAGGGGTTGACTTAGCCTTTACTTCTTGGAATTATCTGGAATCAAAGAGGTAGCTGCCTCCTCATCTGGCTAATCTGGCTCCTATCTCGTCTCCTTCTCCATCACACTCCGCTAACGAACATCGCTTCTTGCTGAAATAGTCAAGATGTCATAAATCTGGGGAAATGATGTGAAACCTCTTGGTATAAGACCAAGAGGACACCTCTTTTCTTTCTTTGCTTTTTTTTTTTTTTTAAGGATGAGTATATTTGGTTTCTTTTCTCTCTTTTTATGGGTATTTGATCTTCAGGAAAGTCAAATGTAGTTGAAATGAGTGTTTCTCTCTGGTATGGACTTGAGTACCTTATACTGACTTGGGTTTTTCTCTTTCTTTTTTAAAGCCAAGCAGATGCCAGTGGAGATGACCAGGTGGGTGCAGCTGCGAGAGGGGGTGGCTGCCGTGTGGGGAGGGTGGGCACGTCTGGAGGGAGACTCCAGGCCTTAGGAAGTTTTTAGTGGTTCTTGGCAAACTCAGGAAAGTATGAGCCTTCCTCGTGCGCGCTCGTGTGTGTGTGTCTCAGCGGAACGTTGCCAACTGTCCTTTCGTGGGAAAGAATGGTCTTTACTCTGAGATCACGTCCTTCCTACACTATTACTTGTGAAATCCCATTCCTTGTGAAATTCTAATGGTAGCAGATAAAATTTTAAAAATTTACTTACTTGGCAAAATAGAGTTGGCCTTTAAAAAAAATGGTTTTACTGTCTTTACTGTTTTTGAAATCCAAAATTCAAAAGTATGGAAATGATTGCTCTGTTCTGGAGAGAAACAGTGGCACAGGGTGATAAATTCAGGGGATCGAGAGGGGCCTCATAAGGACTCCTTCGGTCCTGGCCTGATACCTATTTTAACAGCAGAAGGTTTTGTTAAATAACCTTAGAGCTGAAAAAGATATTGGTTTGCCAAAAAAGACAGTAAAGTTTTCCTCACTTTGGAAAAGTCTTCCTGGTTTTCTCATGATGTTCCGTTGGTTATTTTGTTGGTTTGAGATTAGAGCCAAAAAAAATTCTTTCTTTTATATGTATATATAAAAATTTTCTTTTAAAATTTCATTTTAAGGCCAGCAGTACCACTTCTGAACTCTAACAACGAGAAGGCGTCAGATCCCAGTGTGGAAGCCAACAGTCGTTACGGTAAAGTCTCGATGTCCTTCCGTTGCTGATTCTTCCCCACGTGCCCCACACCTCTTAGCCCCCTCAGAAGCAGAATCTGTAAATGGCCGGGTTAGAGTCAAAAGGGAGACCCTGGCTTCCACGGGGACACTTCATCTAATCAGCCATTGGATGGCGAGCTAGCAAATCAGAAACTTAAAAGGAAAGGTACAACATTTTATTCTAATTTCACCACCTTCTGAATTTCCTGTAGAATGAAAGGTGGAGAATAATCGTAATGCCTTGTTCCCTGCAAAGGCTTTGAATACTGCTCCAGTGTAATAATTCTCCGTTTGTGAGGCAGAGACCAGATACCAAATTAAAGCATCGGTCAAACATCTTCTCAGCGGGGATTATTACAAGCACAAGACAGTTTTGTTTCAAATTTGCCACAAAGGGAAACTAACGTAAAGATTTAGACCTTAGAAGAGGCATTAAAAAAAGTGTTTCAAGTAGGAATACCTGGTTTGGGGGGCTCATCACAGCTTGGGGGGCAGCTTAGCAGGGTGGGTGGCCAGTCCTCAGAGTTCTTTGAATCTCATTAGGTCTGTAAGAAAATTGCTCCAGCATTGTAGCTGGAATGCTACTTCCTTCCCAGAGGGGGCTGTAATTATTCCACACAAACAGTCCTGTCCCGGACCAGATTTGGAGCAATTTTCTTTCCTTATCAGCAGCTTTGGGAATAGAATGCTCATGTTCTTTTCTAATTCTGTAAGTGTCCCGTAAAATAAGAGATATGCCTTTTACAGGGAAATATTTTACTGGAGAAATACGTTTTAAGAATTGAGAAATTCTTCTAGTCTGAATCATGAACCTTAAAAAACGAAAATGAAATATTTATAGTAGTAAAAGTAATGTACCAATAAAAAGAAAAGAGCAGGCCGGGCGCAGTGGCTCACACCTGTAATCCTAGCACTCTGGGAGGCTGAGGCGGGTGGATCGTTTGAGCTCAGGAGTTCGAGACCAGCCTGAGCAAGAGTGAGACCCCGTCTTTACTAAAAATAGAAAGAAATTAATCGGACAACTAAAAATATATAGAAAAAATTAGCCGGGCATGGTGGCACATGCCGGTAGTCCCAGGTACTGGGGAGGCCGAGGCAGAAGGATTGTTTGAGCCCAGGAGTTTGAGGTTGCTGTGAGCTAGGCTGACTCTACGGCACTCTAGCCCAGGTAAAACAGAGTGAGACTCTGTCTCAAAAAAAAAAAAAAAAAAAAAAAAAGACCAAATATATTGTTTAAGAAACTATATTTAAGCCAGGCTTGGTGGCTCACGCCTGTAATCCCAGGACTCTGGGAGGCTGAGGTGGGAGGATCGCTTGAGCTCAGGAGTTTGGGACCAGCCTGAGCAAGAGTGAGAGTCTCAAACTCCTGAGCTCAAGCAATCCTCCCACCTTAGTCTCCCAGAGTGCTAGGATTGCAGGCGAGAGCCACTGTGCCCGGCCCGTAAGAATTTTTTTTAATAAAGAACAACTTGATGAAAAAGACAAAAACTTTTGTTTATCTGAGCCCACTGAGGTGATAGCCTGAAGATACTGCTTCTTTAAACCATATTTTCATCAATCTAATTCCTAACTGGAGAGGGTTAGTTAACCAGAGTCCTTCATGTCTGTGAGTACTGGCTGGTCCCTTCCAGAAAGAGGTTCAATTTCTAATGAACTTGCTCACATTGAACAATTCTGAACTCTGAATAATTCACAAACAGAAGTGCCCCTCCCATGGGGTGGTAGACATCCCATTGGTGTTAGGAAAGGACCACACAGCGGGTCAGAGGGGGCCCACCGGGGACGAAGGAGGGGGATCCAGAACCCAGAGACTGATTGTCACCTACAACGAAGAAATCAGGATTGGCTTCCTTTGTTAGTGGCACCGAATTTTTTTAGAAGCTATAACTAAAATTTCTGTTGTCACTCATCCTAATTGTTATTTTTCAACTAGGTTATGATGATGTTGGAAACCATGCAATGAAACCAATAAATGATAATAAAGGTAATTACCTAATTAAATGTTTCTATGAGACACTTTTGCATGTAAAAGGACCCTACAGGAAAGGAAAACTAACTTTCAGGCTGGTGGATAATTCCCCACCCCTCTTAATGACCCTGTGACTAACTGATGTGTACACAGAGATGGCTACTTGCTTTCTCCAAAGATGCTATCTAGTGTCCTTAATGGGAAAGTAACCTAAATCCAAGTAGGGGAGAACTGGGTTATACCTAAAAAGCAACTTCCCGCCTCGGAACTAAGGTAGCAGGACCTCTTTTCTCTTGGGTATAGAGGCGGAGATTTTAAAAGACAATTAACAATAGATCACTTGCTTCCATCTAAAGCTCAGAGGGATTGGGCTAAATGGTTTTTTTTCAGAATTCCTTTCTACTCTGAGCTGCTCACACGCTAACTCCTAAAGAAGTGAAAGGATTCTGTAAAGGCTCTTTCTGAAAAGCATCCTTGACTGCAGAATCATCATTTTAGTGGCTGATGAGAATCTCTGATTCTTTGGGGCTTTAAAAACAAAACAATTTTATTTTGAGTTGAAGACAACTTTCCTAGCTTTCACGTCACACTCTGAGCGTCTTTGTTAACTGGCATGCCTCACATTCTCAAAGCGTTTTTAGGCTGGTGACCCCCAGTGCCCATTTCCTGAGATTCCTTTGATCTTGGAGACAGCTCTGTGGGCCTGTGGCCGTGCAGAAGGCCGCCAGCATTTTGAGTGAGACTGAACTGGATTAACTGCCGTGGCCAATACTGGGCGGTTTTCTGTCTCTGCTGACCTGTTACAAGTCCTCCCACTGCAGAAACGGGGACCAGCGTGGGAGGGTCCTTCCACCTCTGGGTAATGGGAGTGTCAGAAACTAGACCACTGGCCCCGAGGTCCTGCCTCTGCCTCCCAGACCACCGCAGGGCTCGTACTGCCTTCCCCGGCTGGAATGGAGTTACCCCTGCGTCTAACCACCCCATCGAAATGTGAAATACATTAATAATTTTAATGAAAATCTCTAATGTGGTCTGAGGCCCCTGAAAAAGATTCTGTCTAAACACAGAATGCTGTGGTTTGTTTGAGCAGAGCCTCTGAACTTGGACGTGGAGTACACAGAAGTGGAAGTGTCCTCAGCTGAGCCTCACAGAGGTAAATGCCGCGCTCGCTTGAGTGAGTCCCATGCTTTGCTCTCGGCTGGGGTGGAGACCCCAGGGTGGGGGTGCCGTGCCCAGTGAGAAGAGTCCAGGCACCCTCAGTTGCTCCAAGCGAGGTGGTCACAGCACAAATACTGGGCCTGCCTAAGGTAGAAGCAAAAGCCCTGGCCCAGGCTCTGAGCTGTAAAATTTCGATAATTATTAGCTATGATGCTACTAATAATAGATAACATTTATTGAACACTTACTAAGTACCAGGCAATTACTAAGTGCTGAGAAATTCATTTCTGTGCAGGAGACTTTGAAGGCAGCCTTACTCCTGAGTGTTTAGGCTTTTTTCCAGAGGTACCCCCACCGTGGCCAATCCCGTGTATTCCTCACTTGTACAGACTGAACGTGTGTAAATCAAATGCATGTTTTGAGGTATTGAAGGCTTTGCTGTTTAGTAGGACACTTGGATAAAGGATTTCGAAAGCAGGAAATCCCTGTCAGTGTAAACAGTGGCACTGGTTTCACACCTCAGGTTTTGTTTGTGTGTGGTTCTCTCCAGGGCAGGCCTGCCTGGGGGTCCCTATCTCTGGTTCTGTGCTGGGAAGACAGATGCAGAGCGGGCTGGGCCACAGAAAACTCCAAAATATCAATCTCAGTTGCTTTTGGCACTAGAAAAAAATGTGGCTATCCTAACCCTCCTCCTCCTTAGCTCACCAGAGGGCTGGGCTCCTGTACGCTCAAAGGAAATAGTCATTCAGAACCTCCCTACCCTGCTGGGATGCTCCTTAGGACTGATCTGGGGCAGTTTTGCAGGCCGAGCCCTCCATCGTTAGCCAGAGGCACATGGCGATGGCATCCTGAAGTCACCTCTTGCTCCATGATCTGGGAGGAATGTCAGATTACTTCCTCCTTCTCTTGTTCAGCATGGTCTTGTCAGCAGGTGTGTGCAGAGAACTTTCCTGACAGGGCTGTCCTGCACAGCCCCTCGCCTGTGTGCTGCACCTCTGGGGCACCACTCCCACAGCCTACCTGGGGTTGTACCGCCAGTCCGCACGGCCACCTGGGCACCCACTCCCAAGCCTAGACCGGACCCTAGGGGGTGGGAACCGCGGCAGGCCCGAAGTCCTTCTCCTCTTTAATCACTGCAAAGCGATCGCTTGTCAGATAACAAGCAGTGATTAAGGCCCGTGATGGAATAGCCGCCGTGCCAGCAGCAAACGCCATGCAATCCTTTCCTATTTCAGGGACAGCCTGAGAGGGAGCTCAAGCAAAGGAGCGATAGTATCAGGTCACAGTAAGTGCTTCGAAGGAGGAGAACAGGGTGCAATGAGAGGGCATAAAAGGTGATGCCTTTTTGGGAGGCCTCTTTGAGGGGTGGCGTTTAAGCAGGGCCCGAAGGGTGCAGAGAAGGCAGCCCACCGAGAGGAGGGATAAGCAGCCTCAGGAAACGGGAAGGGCAGCGTGAGGCGGCTCAGAGTTTGGCGCATGTAAGACCTGAAAGGCAGCCCTTGTGTCTGCAGGGTGAGTGAGGCAGAGGGAGGCACGTGGCGCTGGGGCGGATGCAGGGCCTCTGAAATTTTCTTTGCCTTCTATTCCAACTGGATTAGAGAGCCTTTGGAAGGCTTTAGACAGGGAAGTGACGGCTTCCAACTCCTATCTTTTAAAAAGATCCTCATGCCTGGCAAGGAAAATGGATCAAAGTGGCGGTAAGAACGGAGGGAGAGAGACCAGTATGTTACCACCAGGCAACAGGGGACGAGCGGGGAGCCAAAGTGCCAGCAATGCGTGGATTCTAGATATGTCCTGGAGACAGAGCACAGTGCCAGATGAAGAACGCGTGGACCAGGAAGGGGGACACGGAATTGCTGCATGTTTCTTGACTGAGCAACAGCGTGGATGGTCGTCACGTCCGAGGGTGGGAGGAGGAAGCCTGTGATGAGATCGGTCAGTTTGGGTTGAGTGTGAGATGCCCGTGCGACACCCAGCAGTGCTCAGAAGCGAGTCTGGAGGGGACTGTGGTGGCTTCTCCCCGGCCTTTCCTGGCACGTAGCACCCCCTCCGTCACCAGGCACCGTGAGCGTGGTCTCCTGAGTGAGTAGCGGTTCACTTCCTCTTGAGGGGAGGTCAGGTTTGGAGGGAAAAGTGAGCAAGAGGGCAGGGCTGCCCAGAGGTTTTGATTTTTGTTTGTTTTGTTTTGTTTTGAGACAGTCTCACTCTGTCAGCCCAGCTAGAGTGTGGTGGTGTCATCATAGCTCACTGCAACCTCACACTCAGGTGATCCTCTGCCTCAGCCTCCTGAGTAGCTGGGACTACAGGCTCACACCGCCACACCCGGTTAATTTCTTCTATTTTTCGGTAGAGATGGGGTTTCACTCTTGCTCAGGCTGGTCTCGAAATCCTGACCTCAAGTGATTCTCCTACCTTCGCCTCCCAGAACATTAGGATTACAGGTGTGAGCAACCATGCCCAGCCGTGCCCAAAAGTTTTGGGCGTGAGTGGAAAAACCCACTGTCTTCTCCATTCTTAACCCTCCATACTCCACTGAGCACTCAGTGGACTGGGCCCTGGCACAGGGCTTCTGGTGCCACTCCCCACAGAGCGCCAGGCCCTGGCTTTGCTCAGCTGCTGGCTGGGCCAGAGTGGGGCGGAGCTCTGAGGGCTGCGCAGGATACCTGGATGGCTTTGGGTTGAGGGAAGCTGGAAGGGGAAGGAAGAAGTAGGGTTTTGTCCTTGCAGAAATGTCCATTTTCCATTCCTTTGGGGAGGTATCCCTGGAAGTGGCATCTGACTTTCTTTTTCTCCGTTGAAGGCGGGGAGGGATTGAATGTAGGGGAAGAGGGAGGTACAGAGACCCCTAGGACAGGGTGAAGCGGGGACGATGGGCCTGCCCTCTCCTTGCCAAGCTGTGCAGTTGCAGGGTGCACCAACCTCGCTGGTCACCTTTTCCTGATTTGCACAAAAGCTGTGTGGGTTGCAGGGGGTCCCAGGTCACCTGGGTGGCAATGGAAAGCTTCTAGAGGAAGCCTCCTCCTTGGCAGCTAAGGGGGAGCTGGGGGAGGGCCAGGCCTCAGCCTCTGGTGTTCACCCCTTACCTTCCCGTGCGTGGGGAGCAGGGTGTTGCTAGGTGAGGAAAGGGCTTTGTGGGCTCAAGGCCAGTGACGATCAACTTGACCTGGTCTTGTTCTCAAGGCCTGTTCTCAAGGCCTCTCCTCTTCCACCTGTGAAGGGGGGGATGGGGGCCACGTCCAGCTCTGACCCTGGCTGGCAGCTGCCCAAGTGGTCACTAGGGGTGGAGGAGGGGTGGGAAGGAACTCGTTAAATCCTGGTTTGCTGCGTGTTTGCTCCGAGGCTAATTGCTGGGAAAACCCCATGACGTCGAAGCCATCTCTTCCTCCGCTAACACAGAAAAACAGAAGCCAAAATAAAGCCCCATCCGGAAACATCCCTGACAGCAGAGACAAACAGCTTACAGGCCTGGATTAGTCATTAGCAGGCAGCTGCTGCCGCAGGGCACAGAAGTGGGAAGTAGTCATGAGCTGACCCCCGGAGCCAGCAGGGCAGGGCAGACCCAGGGACAGCAGCAGCTCCAGCAAGAAGGGGAAGCCACCCCTGCTGTCCGGGCTGATAGGAGTTACGAGGAGAAAGGGGGTTGAGCAGAGCCACGCAGGTCCAGAGGGGGTTAGGGCATCCCCAAGGTGACCACGCAGGTCTCCCAGCCGGCCCTCATGTGCTGGGGGGCGGTGGGGCTCACGAGGTGTCCAGGCCCTCAGGCTTGGCCACTGAGCTCTCGCCTTCCATTTAGTCCCCGCCTTCCCCGGTTCCCACCGTGGGGCTGGCAGTGCCCCGTGCACCCGGTGCACAGCGTCCTCCAGGGTTTACCACAGCATCAGCGCTATTTGCACGCATCTGCCTCACAGCCCGGAGCTCCCGAAAGCTGGAACCAGGGCTGGTCACCTTTCCTATTGCATGGTGCAGGGCACACAGTAGGTGTCTAGATTTATGCTGGATGAGCGACATGCCCAGGCCTGACGTTGAGCAGAGGATACCTTGGGAATGTGAGGGACCCCACAGCAGGTATGGGGCTCCCCAGAGCTTCCCTCTATGCCCTCAAATCTGGCACCACAGGGAGAGAGTGGAGGGTTGTATGGACATCTCTGCTGTCCCACCTGCGGGATCCCCTGGTATCTCAGCCACTCTACTGAGTTTTCACTCCTCTTTGGTAGCCTGGGGGAGTCACTACAATGCCTTCTGCAAGGCCCCGGTCACCACAAATGCCCCAAGTTCAGTTGCGAGGATCCGAACCACCCCCACACCTCTCTCCTGACATGCGGGTTCTGACACAGAAACCACCACCATTCACTGCTGCTTCAAACTTTGACAGGTGTCCCCAGGTAGCTGTGCAAGCCTGGGAAGGGGACATGCCCATGCCCAAGACCTCAGCTGCTGCCCTGGGGGAGCTCGGGATCCACCAGGGGAGAATTCAGGGGGACAAAGTGAGTGTGTCGTGGGCAAATGTCTCCAGAGTGCTGCAGGAGCACGAGGGCACACATACCTTCCCAGGGCATAGAAAGGGGTGAGGGTGTGGGTGTGCACACAGGAGCGAGGCTTGCCTGCGGTCTTGGAGGAATGGGGCAAAGAGAAAGGGCAGTGCCGGCAGCGGAGGAGTGTGTGCAGGGTCAACAGGTGAGAGTGGAGCATCCCCAGGGCACGGCAAGTCGAGGACCTCCCGGTGCAATTAGAGTCTGTGGCCGTGCCCTGGCCATCTGCCCCTGAGAGAGAAATGCCCACCTGGCACTGACCATGGCCGCAGGAAGAGCCTTAGCCTGTCTGAGGGTCCCTTCCCCAACTTATAAAAGGAGAATGTCAGCCCAGACAGCATCGGGCACCTTTCCACAGTGAGGCATCCTCATCGTCTGTGCAGGTGACAGGAACTGGGGAAGTGGCTAGGTTCCATCCTGTTTCCTCAGGGTGTGTGTGTGTGTGTGTGTGTGTGTGTGCGCGCGCGTGCGCGTGTGCATGCATGAGTGTGGACATTGTGTACAAGCGTGTACATACACGGCATGCATGTCCGTATGTACATACAGAGCATGTACACACTGTACGACGTGTGTAGACACACTATGGGTATGTATACTGTATGGGGATGTACACAGCGTACGTGTGTGTACGAGCGTGTACGCTGTGTGTGCATGTGTTTGCGTATACACACCCTGTGCTTATACCTCAGCGTCAGATAACAGATGGCGGCAGGGCACACTTTGTCTCCCAAGCCCCTGAGTCTCCTCGGGGTGTGATCCACACCCTGGGTCAGTCATCTTGTCTGCTGTTCTGAAAGGGTCTGGCCCACAGGATCTCAACCCTATCTGCATATTGGGTCCTCCAGGGAGCTCTAAAAAAAATGCTACACCAGGGCCCAGCCCAGATGGATCCAGTCAGAGTCCGCAGTGAGGCCCAGGTGCTGGCAGGAAACCCGCAGGTGCAGCCGTCCAGCTCCGCACGCGCTTCCCGGTCCCGGCTGATCCTTAGAGTCCCTGATGACGTCTAGGCTCTCATCCAGGCCCCGGATCTGGTTCTGGATCCCAGGGGCCGGGCTCCCAGGTGATTGGGAGGCCATAGCCCAGCCCTGCTGGGAGGGGCCTGGCAGAGCAGCCGGACACCGGTCACTGTGGCAGGGAAAGGGGGATGGGGCCTGAGCTGGAGCCTGCAGGCCTGTGCTGGGGCCCCCCTACCTGTGGTCCCTCAGGTCCAGGGTTCCTCTGGGGCAGGTGGCCCTGGTCCACAACGACCTGTTCACCTCCTATTTCCAGACTGAGAGTGACACTGGTTAGGCCAGAGACGTCTAAAGTCAGGAGATGACCAGGCCTCCAGGTGCTTCTGGCCTCGGGTAGTGGTGGGAAAGAGCTGGGGGCGGGGACGGCCTTGCCTGTGGAGCCTCAGACCCTTCCCCGCTTCGGCAGGGGCCGGCCTGGTGCCCAGGGACAGCTACTGACCTGTGCCTGGTCCCTTTTCTAGCTCTGGGAACGAAGGGCATTGAGACGGTGTACAGTGAAATCCGGAAAGCCGACCCTGGTGAGTGAGGGTCCCCCGATTCCCCAGCCTGAAGGGTGGGCAGAGAAAAGAGAAAGCAAAGACAGCCAAGAAGCCGCTCACAGCAGAGTATTGGCTCGCTCCCTCCCACCCCCTTTAAAAAGTAGCCTCGGGTTACGTGGACTGTTCATTTAGGCAAAGAATGCTCATGGACCCCCGTGCTCACCGAGCCTCACTGCTCCCCACAAGGGCCCTGGCGACTGGGGCTACCCAAGGTCTTAGACAAAGTTAAGTGGTTTGCTTTGAAGACTCTCAGTGGCTTCAGCCTTTCTGAGAGTAGACTGACTTTGCAGGTGGGGATGGGTTTAGAATTGCCCCAGGCCCCACATCAGTCCCCACAACCCCCCACTTCCTCACTGAAGCTGAGCACAGTCCCAAGCAGGCACAGAGCTAGGGAAGCACCCAACATCTTCATTGTTTTGTCTAATGATTACATTCAATTCTGGTGAAACGAAATCCACAAAAAAACGTTTAAACTCTGAAAGTAAGTTAGCAATCCAAAAGGCATAACAGTGTGGGGGAAAGAGTAGCTGTGTGAGTATCTAGCTTTGCACAATGGACCTCCATGTGTGTGGATTCTCTGAAACAGAACCATTAAAGTGGGCTGGGAAACTTCTGCCAAGGACGGCTACTCCGAGCGCAGCCCGAGAACCGCCAGTAGCGGCAGCAGCAAGCTCAGGGCCCACAGAATCAGAATCTCTAGAATCTGAACTCAGCAAGCTCTCCCATGTTTCTGATGCTGCCAATATTTGAGAAGCGCTGTGGTTTTTTGTTTGTTTGTTTACACAGAGTCTCGCTCTGTCACCCAGGCTAGAGTGCCGTGGCGTCAGCCTAGCTCACAGCAACCTCAAACTCCTGGACTCAAGCAATCCTCCTGCCTCAGCCTCCCAAGTAGCTGGGACTACAGGTGTGCTCCACCACACCTGGCTAATTTTTTCTACTTTTAGTAGAGATGGGGTCTCGTTCTTGCTCAGACTGGTCTCGAACTTCTGACCTCAAGTGATCCTCCTGCCTCAGCCTCCCAAGGTGCTAGGATTACAGGCGTGAGCCACCACACCTGGCCTGAGAAGCACTGTTTTAAAGGAACTGTTCAATGCTCTCAAGAGCCTACTTTTTGTATGAAATAGTGATCACTCCTCAATTTATATTTTTTCAAAAAAAATTGGTATCTTCATGGGTAGAGCAGAAACTCAGCCCCTTGTAGAACTTGACACTGATTGAATGATTTTTATAAACCATTTCCTGGGGAATTTTTGGCTCAAGTGCCACGTTTTGCAATCTCAATATATTCAGAGTCAGCAAAATGCTAATTTGGAAATAAATAGGCTTTCTCTATTCGTCTGGCGTAAAGGCAAGTTAAAGGTGAAGTAGGGAGTTCAAGGTTGGTCCCATTGTGCAATTGTGCAAAAATGCCCTGTCCTCTTTTGTGGTCGTCCCTGAGACTGTTCATGTCCTCATGTCAGCGCTGGACAGTTTACGTTCAAGTGCTTTGGTTATGCTCATATTTGATCATTACTGCATGTGCTAAAGCGGTGTGGGTACGTCATCTCTTTCACCCTTCACAACAAATCCCTTTTTTTTTTTGAGAAAGAGTCTTGCTCCTGTTGCCCCAGCTAGAGTGCAGTGGCATCCTCGTAGCTCACAGCAACCTCAAACTCCTGGGCTCAAGTGATTCTCTTGCCTCAGTCTTCCGAGCAGCTGGGACTACAGGCATGCACCACCATACCCTGCTAATTTTTCTATTTTTTGTAGAAACCAGTTCTCTCTCTTGCTCAGGCTGGTCTCAAACTCCTGAGCTCAAGCGATCCTCCTGCCCAGGATCATAGGCGTCGAGCCACAGCGCCTGGCCACAGCAAATCCCATTTTACAGATGAGGATACTGAGGTGCAGACTGGTTAAGACACTTGCCCAAGATCTCATGGCAAGCAACTCCTGAGGACTGGCCATTCTGGAGCTGACTCCACGCTGCAATCACTGGGCGGCACTGCCTTTGGTTTGGGAAGGGAAGCTGGGGGGATATGGAGGCTGCAGGGGTCCCCGCTGCAGGAGGCCAGCTCCTCACCGCCTCTGCCTTGGGGCCTGGGGGTCTGCGGTCACCTGTGGCTACCAGTGGAGGCCCTTTGACAGCTGGCGAAGGCCACCCCAGTGCAGATTCCGATGAGTTTGTGCAGGGGGAGGAAAGCAACTTTTTTCCCCTCCTTTTCTAGTGTCTCTGCCTGAGGCCATGCACGTTAGACAAGACAGACTGACAAGAGAAAAACAAGAGTTTATTAACACATGCAGCGCACACCGTGCAGGAGGAACCCCAATGATGAGTAACTCAAAGGGGTGGTTAGAACTTGGGATCTATTAACAGTGATATATGGCATCTTAACAATGAAAAATAAATTTGTAGAGAAGTGACAAGGCAAAGGAAAAGTGGTTTTAGGCTTCCAAGGGTGGCAAACCGTGGGAAGACTAATCAAGTGAGGTTCGTTTGTGCGGGCCCATCTTGGTTCTGACTTTCTGTCTTTGTGGCCGTAAAACTTCCCCGGGAAGGGAGGATTTATAGCAGTCTTCGTTTCTCAGCAGTGTCTGCTTTTAGTCAGATAACGAAGCTCTGGGAAGGCTTCTTTCTGTATGTGTTGATTTGCATTTGCCTCCAGCTCAAAATGATCCTCCTTACTCCGAAGTGGTGTGTTTTGGGGTGGCATATTCTGATTTTCTACAGCTGCTTTAGGGCAGCGAGTTCTCCAGGTGGGTTCTCTCAGGGCGCCCAGGCTGGTTCTAGATTACTCACTGGGCCCTGGGTCGTTGGAACCTGAGAGCTCCCTCAGGCTGGAACCACAGGCACTGGGGAACCTGCCCTTGCAGGGATTCAAGGTAGTCAGGAGCCCTGCTTTGCCAGGGGACATCCCCGCCCCTGCCCTGGGGCTGCTACTGGCCAGCTGTGTGACTTTGGCCAAAATGTCTTGCCCGCCCCCACTCAGTTGCTTCAACTGTTGCATGGAAATGGGATCAAATGGGAAAGGGGAAGAAGTAGGACTATGGGAGACGGTGCTCCTTGTCCCGAGGAGTCAGTGTGTTATCTCCTCCATACAGTGAGCATTCAATCACTATTCGTTTACAAACACAGAGGAACTTGAGCCCTAGAGAGTGCAGTGTCTTGCGCAGGCCAAGACTAGAGCGCTGTCCAGTCCCAGGCTGGGCTGCTGAGGTCAGGGCTGCAGTCTCTCTGCAATCTGGGCTCTGACCCGGCAGCCGGTCAGCAAACCCGACAGGTCTCTAACCTGCCCAGGTGCTGAGGGGAGAGAGAGAGCCTTGGGGCCTGCAGTGACCTCACCTCACCTGGCCTAGAAGGCTCCCATCCTGGAAGCCCGGGAGTTTCCTGTTTCCAAGTATTTCCCCTCAGCTGCTGCTCAGGGACAGGAGCCCGCAGGCCACGACTGATTCCTTTTCTTTCTTTTTTCCCCTCTTACTGATTTGCTAAAGAGCAGGCATCCGTCTGAGGATCTCTCTCCTTAATTCCCTGGGACTTCCTTAACAGAAACCACCTTTTAAGTAATCCCTTTTCTCCACTCCCCACAAAAAATCAGAAACGGAGGTTCCCCCTCTGCCTGGGGGAAGCCAGGTGTTTCTGCAAGGAGCCAGATCCTTCGGCCTCTGGGGATCCACCCCTCAGTCTTCTCCCACACTCACCCTTGACCTCCCTTTGGGAAGACTCCCCCGGAGTCGCTATCGGCCGTCATTGCTTATGCATCCTCACAGCCGTCCCCAAAGTCTTCAGCAGGGCCAAGTTCCTCAGCAACTCTTTGCTCTGGGTACTATTCCACCTCTATAAACTGCAAATTTCTTTTGCTCGTGTTGATTTTTTTTTTCTCCGTACACCCCAATTCTCTCTAGGTTGGGAGAGCACCTTCCTCCTCTGTCACGGTTAAAGCTAACACGCATTGAACACTCCCTGCGTCTGAGGCCCTCGGAGTCCTCGCTTAATCCCCAAGATCCTCATAGGGTACATGGGGGCTGTGTTCTTATTCCTGCTCTACCATTGGGGCAGTGGGCCCAGAGCTTAAGGAACCTGTCCTTGTCCCACGGCCAGTGCAGAGCAGGGTTGGAGCCCAGGGAGTCCGGCGGCAGAGCAGTGATCTTAAACCTGCCGGTTTCCTCTCTGTCGCTAAACCAATTGACTGAGTTCTTCTATTTCCCATCTTTCTTGATTTGGTTTCCATATTATCATCTGCATACTTGTAGAATCCAACTCTGTCTACTTTAGAAGTTAAGATTAACGTCCTGGGTGATCTGGGCGACGCTGGGCAAGTTATGGGACTTCTCAAGGCTTCAGTCACCTTTTCTGTGAAATGAGGGGGATGGGCCAGACTGTAGGTCAGTGGTCCCCAAGGTTTGTTAAAACACAGATCATGGCCAGGCGTGGTGGCTCATGCCTGTAGTCCCAGCACTTTGGGGAGGCCGAGGTGGGAGGATCACTTGAGGCCAGGAGTTTCAGACCAGCCTGGGCAGCATAGTGAGACCCCATCTCTACACAAAATTAAAAATTAGCCAGGCATGGTGGCACATGCCTGTAGACCCAGCTACTCAGGAAGTTGAGACAAGAGGATCACTTAGGCCCAGGAGGTTGCCATGAGCTGCGATCGTGCCATCGCACTCTAGCCTGGGTGACAGAGCAAGACCCTGTCTCTGGAAAAAAAAAAAAAACCCCAAAACAAAAAACACAGATTGTTTGACACCACCTCGTTCCTCCCAAATTCTGATTTTCTGATTCAACAGGTCTGGAGTGGGGCCGAGAATTTGCATTTCTAACAAGTTCCCACATGCTGCCGTTGCTGTTGGCCTGGGGACCACACTTTGAGAACCACGCTCTAGTTGCTCCGAGTTCCCTTCTGATTGTGCTGCACTAAGGTTCTGCTTCTTGTCCGAAGGGGAAGGGTGATTCTTACCCCCAGAAATCCTGAAGGGATCACTCAGGGCTGGCCAGCAGGGAAAACTCAGAAACCCTGCGCTTGTGTGTGTGCAAGGGGGTGACCCCCAGTAAAATAATGGGCCGGCGGGGGGTGTGTCTGTGGACAGACCGGCGAGCCAGCTGGGCACAGAGCGGGGGTCTTGGCCAGCCTTTCCTGCTCCTGCTCCCCGACATCTCCCACCGGCAGCACTCCTGGGCCAGCTATTTTGGGAAGCGGCTCACAGGGCGCAGTTCTGGCTCCTAAGCCCCCTTTCCCCCCGAGCGATACAGAGGAAAACCGCTGCCCTAGATAAGCAAAAGGGCTCGAGGCAGCCTGTTTCCAAGGAGCAGCCCGGGGGGCTGGCGAGGAGGCCGGAGCCTGCGGAGGCGCCTGGTCTTTGCCATCTTGGCTTTAGACTCTAAGCTCAGCATTTTTTCTTTTATTTTTTGACTGTTGTATCATAAAGGCCCTTCCACTGGCCTGGCTCCCCCCATGAGAGGGCGGACACGGCCCTGGCAGGAATCCCGTGTGTCTTGGTTTCCACGTCGACTTCCTGCTGCCTGGAGTCATACAGTTGAATTCCACACTATACTTTTCTTTTCCTATGTTTTTTTATTTTTTAAAATTTTATATTTATTTTTAAAATTGTGGTAACACACACATAAGCTAAGATTTACCATTTTAACCCTTTTAAGCGTCCGGCTCAGGGGCATTAAGTACCCAGGGCATCTGATAACTGGCCCTGGAAGAGATGCTGAGTCCTGCTCTGTTGAGTCAAACCGGCCACCTCCCCATCGGAGTACCTGCTTGCTCGGCACCCACCTCCTGCTTTCTCTCTGCCTGGAATTCAGACTGCCAGGGTGTTTCTTAAGGAGGCAGAAACCGCTGGTCCTCACGGCATCCCTGCCGCCCAGTGCGACAAGAGTAGCCGTGACAGGAAGGGGTCATCGAGAAAGAACCAAAGACAAGGAGGACTCTATGCCCAGTCCCCTCTGGGAGGAAGAGAGGAGCCCTTCAGGGTCAGTCCCCACCCATCCTGCAAGGCGCAGAGCCAGCCAGGCCTGAGCACACCAACCCTGCCCCCAGGGTGGCGCTTCCTTCTTCAGCATGCAAGATGGTAAAAAGTACTCCATGAAAAAGTGGATGACACCCCTCCCCAAACTCTGCTTTTGTAGTGGTCGCTCTACTACCAAAAAGAAACAACCACAGCGCGCGCAGACTGGTGTCCCATCACTATTGCCCACGTGTTCTGCTGTGGGAAACACAGACTTGAGGCTCTTTCCCGCTTGGTCTGGTTCCAGAGCCATTGGGACTATGGGGGTACAGGAAGCATGGGGTCCTGTGGGTCCTCCCAGGTCAGACTTGGTGGGGGTGCTGCCCACAGCCTCACTCAATGTGTGGAAGTTGACACAATGGCTTGACTTCTCCGTCGGGCTGATTCATCATTTGGCTGTGACGCCTGCCTCTGGCCCCGCCAGGACAGAAGAGGGGCCCCTTAGGAACTTCTGGCCCCGTTCCCTCTAGAGGGGAGGCACAATGGAGTTGTGATAAGACAGGGTGTTGGGGGAGGTGGATTTATGGAAACAGGATATTTTTAAATTTGAGAAGCAGAAGGGTTGTGACTCCCAGCTGTGACAGATGGGCCCTGAGCCTGCCCGGGTTCCAGGAGGGACTGGGTTTGAGCTTGGGGCTGGGTATAAACCAAGGCCCCTTGGCATGCTTCCTTCGAGTGAGACTGAGGACTTAGGGAGGGGTCATGGCCCTCCACCCTTACTTCTACCACCTTCCAGAACAGCAAGCGTCCCAACACCTGTGCCTCCTTGTGGGGTCTTCCCCAGGTAGTAGTGAGGGTCCCGTGGCTTCTCTGTCTTCAAGTCTGTGTCCACAGAGGGCTGTCTGGGGGATCTGCCCCAATGTGTGGGCCACTGACTGTTCAGCATCTCTGCTAGTGGTGGGGGCCTGGTCCTGTCCCAAGGTGCAAGACATACCCCTCTCTTGCCTCTTGCAGTGAAAACCAACTTCAGCGAGGGCAGGCAGGGAACACCTACCCTCAATGTAGAGCTTCCTGTTCTCATTGGTTTCTCTCTCTCTCTCTCTCTTTTTTTTAATTTTTATTTATTTATTTTTGAGACAGAGTCTCCCTCTGTTGCCCGGGCTAGAGTGCCATGGTGTCAGCCTAGCTCACAGCAACCTCAGACTCCTGGGCTCAAGCGATCTTCCTGCCTCAGCCTCCCAAGTAGCTGGGACTATAGGCATGCGCCACCACACCCAACTGATTTTTTCTATTTTAGTTGCCCAGCTAATTTCTTTCTACTTTTAGTAGAGACGGCGTCTCACTCTTGCTGAGGCTGGTCTCAAACTCCTGACCTCAAGTGATCCTCCTGCCTTGGCCTTCTCGGGTACTAGGATTACAGGCATGAGCCATCGCCACCGGCCCTCACTGGCTTTTCTCATCCTCACTCTCCTCTTCGTGACACTTAGCAGGGGCCATCTGCACCGTAGCTGCCTGGCAGGGCCAGCCAGACGCAGCGCGCATTCTGGCAAGAAGGTGGTGTGGGCTCCCAGACAGTTGAAATGAGACCCTGAGGGGAAGAGGAAAGGGGCTAGTGGTTCTGCCCTTCAGACGGTTTGGCCACACACGCCAAGAGCGTTGGCAATGTTCATACCTCCTGCTTTGTGATCTCGCTCCTGGGAAAGGGCAGACAAAATAGTACGAAAGATGGAAATGGCTTTATTCCCAGAGAGGATACTGGTGGTGTTATTTAAAATAGCAAAAACTTGGAAAGAACCTGGATTTTTAAAGTAAGGAACTGGTGAAGTAAACAGTCACACGTCCATTTAATGATTTATTATGCAGCCACTTTAACAATTACGTTTAAGAAGTTACCAGAAAATGTTTATAAAGTCATGTTAAGTGGAAAAGATAGGATTTATGTCATATACTGTATAATTATAACTTTTCTTCCATCCCCCCAAAAAGGATATTCAGAGTAGAAAATGACTGGGAAAAAAAGTATCCACAGGGTTTGGAGAGTGGCACCAAAGATAATTTTTATCTGTTCATTTCTATTTTCCCATAGTTTATGTTTTCCTTAAAAAAACAAAGGAAATTTGTGCTACTAATTTTTTAAAAAACTGTTTAAAATGTCAAATGAGGTGCCAGGATATGCTTGTCATGCGGAACTAGAGGGTCCCAGCGAAGCCGTCTGTGGCAAAGGGGCCGTAAACGTGTGGTCTTGGTGTCTCCCCCCGCCTCTGCCGTGTCCCTCTTTCCTCAACCTGCCCCAGCCCCTGGGATGTTGGCGGGGAAACCAAACTGTGTTTTTTGCACTGCTCACTGCCATTGTTATCCTTTGTTTTGCAGATTTCGTGGAAAACAGATATTCTGTAAGTACACGTTTCATATGCATTATTTTTAAAAGTGCTCCATTGAACAGTGGAATATTTTCAGACTCTCCCAGGTTCCGCATGCCCACCAATTCTCCTCCCCTCCTCCACGCTAACTTAGTCTGTGCTAGACCAGGAGTCTCAGGCTCCTCTGATGAGCCTGGGCCAGTTCTGATTTCAAATATTCTCTCCTGCTGTTTCCATCGTTACATCTCAGCCCACATGTGAGGGGAGAGCCCAGAAATTCCCCCACAGAACCGGGAATCTAGGGCATCTAGCTCCAAATGAGCAAAACACAAATTTCCTTTTAAGTTTAGGGTCTGGGCTCTGGAAGTGAGGCAGATTTGGGGGGTATGGTTGGAGGATCAGAGCACCCGACCGCTCATTTCAACTCAGCAAGCCTATGCCAATCACCCCCTATGCTGGGCGCCAGGCTTCAGGGGACGCTCGAGGTCCTGGAGCCCAGGAGTTCATCCTCTATCTAATGAGGGAATCAGACACATGGTCGCTTATCATAAAGCAGGGTGACGACAGCCACACTCGAGCCTACGGAGGCACAAAAGACAGACCTGGCTAGTGGCCCCTTCACCAAGGAGGAGTCGTTTGGACAGGCCATGGAGAGTGAATCAAATTCCAGCGGCCTTGAGGTAGGACAGCCGGAGCGAAAGGATGAGGGCTGATCGCAGTTTCAAGCAGCTTAGAACAGGAGGATGAGAGTGACAGTGACGAGTGACAGCAGAAAGATACGTCAGGCCTTAAATGTGAAAGACTCAAATGCCTCACCTTTTGCAGAGGTTTCATTCTGCAGGAAATAGTGGATTTAGGAAGTAGCTATTTGGCAGATGGCAGGGTTTAAGAAAGATACAGAGGGCCGAATTCACGCTTTGCGGAGACCCATCTCCCACTGTCTTCTTAACTCCCAACCTTTGTGTGAGCCACCCAGCAATGCAGGAGTTAACTGGGCGGCTAATACCTTGAGAAATGAGGACTTTGCCTGGTAAATGTCTTCTTTAAAGTCTGGGAAGAACTTTCAGCAAGACTTCTGGTAGCCTTCCCGTGGGCCCCAGCCTCCTTTGTTTTGCCCATGGCTGAGTTCTTGTAAAACAGAGCTCATTATGCCTTTGACGGACAGGAAGCCACTGACATTCTTTTTATGGAGGAAAGCTGTCAATTTAAGGAAAAGAGGAATGAAATGCATGGTTTTTTCCCACCCACTCAGCCTCTTAAAATCAGAGAAGATCACGTCAGAAGAGCAGGGAGCCCAATTTATAGATAAAGACAGTGAGGTCTGGATTGATAGAATAGCTTGCCTGGGGTCACCCGGATGGCTAATACTGAGCGAGGAATAGAGCCCTGGTCTCCAGACTCCCTGGCTGGTCCTCTGTCCATGACACGAGAAGTACAGACGCTGTCCCAGCAATATTGGCCTGGAGAGAGTAGAAAGTAAGAACTGTGCTTCGTGGGCAGTGTGGGACCCACATAAAAACGTGTTCTCCCGAGGCAATAAACACAGCTGTGTGCCCCGATGCAAGTCTGCGGCTGAGGGTGAGAAACGCTCTACAGGACCAACCTACTTTGTCTGCCATCCGAAGGGTCTCTCTGGACTAAGTCTCTGAGCTCCAGACCAGACCAGACCAGAACTTTCTCTTTCCCTAGAAGCAGGCCCATGGGCCCAGGTCTGCTCCCAGGTACTCCTGAGAGCTCCCCATGGCTGCTCCTGCCCCCATCCCCCAAAGAATAAAGCCCTTTGGCAGGAGCACAGGCGTTCCAGCCATTGGGAAAGGAATTTTGAATCTTGAAGCGAATGGATTTTGTTTGTAAAAGAAGCAGATATAGTTTCCCTAATGACCAGCTGGTGTGGGTCAGGAGCAAATTAATCGACTTGCCCAGCAGGGAAATGGGAGGGGATTTCCTTCCCGAAATCAAACCTGGCGATCGCTCCCAGTTGTTTAATGGCTGTTGCCTCTGAAAACATATTGGAGGAAATATCTTAACAATGAGATAGCCACTTAGCCAAATACTAATTTGGTATTGTTTGACTTGCTTCAATGGCACATTCTGACTTCATTTTTCCTCTGCCATTTTTACCTTGTTTATAAATTGTGTTTGTGGCCGACGCAGACAGATAACACAAAAGAGAACACCCTGTCCTTAACCGAAAAGGGTGAATCTAGAGTCTTGGGATCTTGGAGAGAACCTTGCCTTGTTATTGAAAAGACAATTGCCAGCTACAGCTGGCCTGCCCCGCTTTCCTGGGGGCCAGCCGGAGGGGTCCTTCTCAGGGGTCAGGAGATGGAAGGGTGAGTTCCAGCTTCCCAGCCAGCTTTGAGTGGTCCCATATTCCTCCAGCTTAAGCTTCCCCATCTGTAAAACAGAGAGGAAGAGGAAGAGAAGGAGGAGGAGGAGGATAGCAGCAACTACAGTAACAGCTCCCTGCTAGAATTTTCTTAAGTTTTCTTTTTAAATGATAATCTTTTTAAATGCTATCTCTTAAATGATAATCTTTGTAAACTTCAAACCACCCTGTGAAAGCTAGTGGATTATCCACTTTGAAGCTCTTTTCAGCAAACACTTTGGCAACAGCAGATGCGGATGGGGGATTTACATCATTCAGCCCTGAAATGCGCCTGCCACACATGGAGACAGTTGCTTCCCCAACATAGGATTCCACCAAAGAGCAGCTTTCACTAGGAATCAGGGAGCCACGTTAAAACTTGACTTGTCGCTTCCTAGCCGTGTCATTGTGGGGGGATTTCTTAACCTCTAGGGGCCGCTGCTTCCTCATCTGCAAACTGGGAAATTGTCAAACTCCCTCCCCTGGTTATTGTAAGGATTGGATGAGCACCTAGCACAGACCTGGTTTATTGGAAGTGCTCATAGGGGCACTTTCTGGAAGCAGGAATTAGAGATCCCAGGGGGTGTTGGAAGGAAAATGACCTTTGAGGGGGTTCACACCATGTTCTGGCCAAAAGCAGGGCGGTTTCACAGCTGTACTTCGGTGGCTGACGGCTGGCCTCTGATTTAAGCACAGCAAGCCCAGGCCTTGGATGTGAGCGTGTTAACGTTTACTTGAAAACCCCCAAGGCCCTGTTGACCGTGGCCCAGCCCTTCCCGTCTGTGGCGTTGGTTCCGCAGCAGTGCCCTGAGCACTGGCTGCCCCCAGAGAGGAACATCGGAGGTGTCTGGGGAGGGACTTGGTCTGGGGCCTACAGAAAAGCTGGACACTAGAGTCGTGCCTCCCTCCTCTGGGCGGGGTGGAGGAAATGGGGCGAGGGTGGCTGCCAGGCCTGGCAGGCCTCCAGCCCTCTGGGGCCAGCACAGCTTTCTTGGCCCATTTGCAGGGTCTCTCTTGGCAAAGGAGGAGCCAGAGTCTTGGCCTTTTATTTGGGGTGCCTCGGCCCTGCACCGTGTTCCTAAGGGTCCTCAGACCCAACAGGGCCAGAGCAAAATGGAGACACTTAGCTCACCCTCAGGAAGCCAACCAGCCTGGCTATGGGGTTCCCAAGACCCTGAGTCATCCTACATCTTCTGCTGCCCCTGCCTCCCCGAGTTCCACCTGCATCAGGGTGTCCTGTGCTCAAGGACGGTCCAGACTAGTGGACTCAGATGCTCCCTGCTCTTCAGGACCCACCGTTGCCCAGGGGCCCCCTCTACTCCAGTGTCTCCCAGAGTGCCCTGCTCTTTTGTCCTGCAAGGGCTCCTTCCACTGTCAAAATCCAATCTTTGAAGCACTGGAGTCTCTTCCGTGATTCCCTCACTGCCCAGCCCGGGATCCTCTCACTGTCTCTGATCCTAACCCCTTCTGCAGTTTCTTATGGCCTCTTCTACCTTCTACTTCACAGGAGTGTTGTTTATCAATAATTGATAGAACATAAGATTCTTGGGGGCAGGTTCTTGGATCCTCAGCATAGAGAACAGTGTACGAGTCAGATAAGGATCTGGGCACTGGTAGGTGTATTGGTGACACAAGTATAATACCATTGAAGCTGTTTAAGAACACTACAAGATGCCATAAGGAATCCTTTCTTTCTTTTTCTTTTTTTTTTACTTTATTTTGGTGAAGTATACATAACATGAAATTTACCATTTTAACCACTTCAAATGTATAATTCAGTTGTATTAGGTACATTCACATTGTTGTGCATCACCACTGTCCATCTCCAGAACTTTTTCATCATTCCAAACTGAAACCCTGTACCCATTAAACAATAATTCCCCATTGCCCCTCTGCCACCCCTAGCAGCCATTGTTCTACTTTCTGTCTCTGTGAATTTGGCCATTCTAGATGCAGTGTATAAGTGGAATCATATGATATTTGTCCTTTCTTGACTACCTTATTTCATTTAGCATAATGCTTCCAAGGTTCATTCATGTCGAAATGTATCAGAATGTCATTCTTTCTTTTTTCAGCTTTTGAATAAGATGGTTTGAGTCATTCTTTTTTTTAATGCAGAATCATACAGCATCTCACCCTGTCACCTGGGCTAAAGTGCAGTGGCGTTGTCTATCATAGCTCACTGTAACCTCAAACACCTGGCTTTAAGTGATCCTCCTGTCTCAGCCCCCCAAGTAGCTGGGACTACAGGCGTGGAGCTAATTTTTCTATTTTTTGTAGAGACGGGGCCTCGCTCTTGCTCAGGCCGGTCTCAAGCTCCCAGCCTCAAGTAATCCTGCCTTGGCCTCCCAAAGTGCTAGGATTACAGGCGTGAGCCACAATTCCCAGCCTATCAGTCCTTCATTCTTAAAATTAAAAATAGTCCTCAAGAGGGTATATGTGATGTCATTTGGAGGCAGAACTGAAGCTAGAAGCAAGATCTCTTACAACTGTTCCATTCTTCCTCTTTGGGGAAGTGGAACAACCATGGGGCACCATGCTGGGTGCACGTGGGCCCTTGATGAGGTTACTTGATGGACTGATGTGCCACATGTATATAGGGACAGAGGCCGTAGGTCCTACGGAGCAGGCATAAGAGAAGCAGAAGTGCCTGTGGGCAGGAGCTGCCCCCCGGAGGGTAGGGGACCAGCAGGTGATAGCCCTGCTTTGCAGTTCCTTTGAGAAGTGCTGTCCGCCATTTTGCATTCTTTCCACCAGGGCAATCTCAATCCTCAGGCATGTGACCATAGCTTGTCTTGTCTCTTGTCACTACAGAGAACGGAAGGCTCCCTTGATGGAACTTAGACAGCAAGGGCAGACGCTCATTCCTGGGAGGACATCTACATTCCAAGAAGAGCGGACGATCCCTGCATTCCAAGAGCTCTGTGCAGTTATGAGCCTCCCCTGCTCCCACCGAACATAGCAATTCCTCAGGCCAAGCCACCAGTTCTTAAATCCATCCTACTGCGTTAACGTTGGGTCTAAAGAGATACGGGGGAGCTGTTTAATTTCCCACATGGCCCTCCTTCCATCAAGTTGGAGCATCCTTGCGATTGGAAGAGCAGAGGAGGTTCAGGGTAAATAGGCCATTGGGATATTTTGAAACTTGAACATTGTGTCTTGTACAGAGATAAAGACCTTTTCCTTGCGCCCTCATACACAGAAACTGATTTTTGTTTCATAGTCAGTCACTTCCAGCAAATGACCTGGTTTAGAGGCTAATTTTTTCTTTTCCTTTGGTCCTTCAAAGACCTGTAGGTCTGGGTAGTCCTTGTCCTTTAGAAGTACACAGCACTGACCAGACAACTTCACCCTGTCCCCTCTGTGACCTCACCCACCACAAATGGGAACAGAAAGCTGCTTGGGTGCAACTCCTTTGAAATGCCAATACGAAGACAAGGTTCACTGGGGCAGTGCACACACTAGAAAATGAAGGTGGAACGAGCACAGATGTTCTTAAGCTATTTTTCTATCCCCTTTCTTTTCCTCCACCGTGCTGAAGGCTGAGCAACAGGAAGACAGTTGCCTACAGCAAATATTATTTTTAGTAGAAAAATGAAATGCATATTTTTCTTACTAATTTTTTTTTATTTATTCCTTGCTAAAGAAATGGTCCCCTGAGATCTTAAGATGTTTCTGACGGTGTCTTGAGTGGCTGGGAGAGAGGCCACGGCCGTTTCGCTGTGGAATTTCACCAGTGAGCACCACATCTAACCAAAATCACTTTCCTGTTCTCAGTGACACAGCAGCAGGGACCCCAAAGGGTGTTGTATTAAATAAATTTGATCCTTACTCTTCACAGATCTGTGCAATGTCATCTTCTGAGAGGCCACGTGCAAATAGACAATCTGTAGTGCTGAGGACTCCTCTGGCCTCTGGAGTCAGAGAGAACCAAACAGGTCTCCCCAGCAGACTGACTCGTACACAGACCAGGGGCCTATGTGGCCTTTATTGAAGTCAGGGCCAGAGGTAGTGTGAGTCTCGAACACTGAGTTATTAAGATCCACTGGTTGATGTCTTTATGTTTGCTTCCCAGCTGAACACTGCTAGGCTATCCCTGGCAGATAACTGTCAGGGTTAGCAAAAATAAAAATATTAAAAATCCAAGATGTCCAGTTAAATTTGAATTTCAGATTTAAAAAATGAGTAATTTTTTAGTGTAAGTATTTCCCATGTAATGTTTGGGGATTATACTTAAACACTAAGAAATCTCTGAACGTTAAATGTGACAGACCATCCTGCATTTTATTTGGTAGCCTTACTGGCAGAGCACAACCCTCCCCCAAGCCTTGGGACCTCTCCTTACCCCGCTGGCCCTGAGGCCCTGGGGCCTAGCAGAGAGCCCCACTGCACGGCCCAAAGGGAGGGGGAGAGCTGAGCGTGTGCCCGGCTCTGCTGGATCCAAACTGCAGACACTCGAAGGAGCCTCTTAACCTCTGAGCTTCAGTTTCCTTGTCTCTAAAATGAGGAGATTAGACTAATGATTCTTAACATTTGAGCCTTTGACATTCTTGAAAATGTGATGAAAGCTATGGATTCCTCCCCACACACACACACACACCAATGTATCACAAAAATGGCATACAATTTCCAAGTTTTCAGAGCCATGGACTCAGATTGAAGCTAAAGGATTAGATGTCCTCTAATGACCTTCTAGTATGATGTGTCGATGCTCTGGGGAGAGCCTGAGCCCCAGTGTCAACTCCTCAGTCCCTTGTCACCTCCAGATAAGGGCCATTGCTTTGGAAGCTGTAAAGACCCTATTCCTCTGGCTGGTGCTCTATTTATGGAGCACACCTGAGTTTTAAATTACTTTCCTCTCTGCCTATATATTTTTTTTCTTTTTGAGACAGAGTCTTGCTCTGTCGCCTGGGCTAGAGTACTGTGGCATCAGCCTAGCTCATAGCAACTTCAAACTCCTGGGCTCAGGCAATCCTCCTGCCTCAGCCTCCCAAGTAGCTGGGACTACAGGCACATGCCACCATGGCCGGCTAATTTTTTCTATTTTTAGTAGAGACAGGGGTCTCACTCTTTGCTGAGGGTGGTCTCAAACTCCTGAGCTCAAGCGGTCCTCACACCTCAGCCTCCCAGAGTGCTAGGATTACAGTTGTGAGCCACCGCACCCAGCCTCTCTGCCTATATTTCTGAGGGGGACACTACACACGCAGGGATCTACCTTGGCAGAGCTCTAAACCCAGGACCCTGGCTTTGGCCTCCCTAACAGCTGGCACAAGAAAGTGTCCAAGCCTGCGGCGTCCCAAGAGCATCCACTCCGGGAGAGGCGGCTGTCTCAGCCACGGGACTCAGAGCTCCCTCTTGTGTCCTCACGTTACAGAATTTCTTCCCTCTTCTGAGAGCCACAGGAGGTCAGCCACCCATTTCCTGAGCACCTACGGGCTGCCCTGCCAGCATGCACTGATTGAGTAACTGAACTCACTCCCTGACCGAGACTCAGGAGGGGAAAAGTGGCTCCGAGGTCAACATTCGCTCACTAAAACAGTGGCTCTCAACCGGGGCAATTTTGTCCCTCACTGGTCCGTGTCTGGAGAGATTTTTGGGTGTCACAACCAGGTGGGGATGCTACTGGCATCAGCTGGTGGAAACTGGGGATTCTGCTAAACATCTTACAGTGCACAGGCCAGTCTCCCACACACAGAATTAATTAGTCCAAAACGCTAGTAGCGGCCAGGCTGAGAAACCCCGCACCGTGGCATCCAGTTACTTGGTGGTTTGCTCGACAAGCTCGCGCCCCTCGTGCTCTGTGTTCCCGAAACCGTGCGGGGGGCCGGGATAGGAGATTATAAGAACCACACAGCCCTGCCCTCTTGGAACGTACGACCCAGTAGCGATGCAGATGAGCAGAGTGCCACTTACAATGCAGTGTGACAAGGGTTGTGGAGGTTGGGGTACATGGGGGGAGCTCCTTACACAGACTTCAGGGTTCAGGGAAAGTCCACGAGGAAGTTTGGTCTAACCAAAGGCCCTAACATAGGTAGATGTTACCAGGTGGAAAAAGCTGGTGAGGAGTGTGGCAGACAAAGGGAGAAAGAGTGCAAAGGCCCTGGGGCCAGCAAGAGGATGGCGCTAAAGGAATAGCAAGAGGACAGTCTGTCAGCCCCATGTGTCCTCCAGCCCTAGGATGCAATTAGTTCTCTTCTCAAAAAGCTGTCGTTGTTCCCTGGGAATTTCTGCCAGACTCCCATTGGCCTGACTCTGCCTTTGGGATGCTTAAGAAGGTCCCTGAATGGTGCTCAGCAAGGTCTCAGCCCCAGCACAGTTTTTAAGACTGTCCACCTGTGTCATTAGCACATTGGCAAGAACGCTCTGTGGCAGAGGCCACATTTGGCCTCTGCCTAACACCACGCGGGACAAATGAATGTGGACCCTGGAAGGAAATGTCTCCCCTGAGGCTCTCAACTTGGGGGGCCACACGGTGGGGGTGGGGTGGGGCATAGTGTCTGGGAACTCCCTGAGAGTAGGTGCAAAAGTTGAGAAGGTGCGTGATTTTCTGAGCGAGAATCCATAGTTTTTATCCATTTCTCAAAGGGGGACAAGATCCAAAAGATTAAGAACTTCTAAATAATTAAAAACTCATCTATGCTCCATAGGATATGATGTCAGTTACAAACTCCAGAATAGCAGTCAACACATTTCTCACGAAGGGTCTGCTGAACCATAGTCTTACATCCAATATCCCTAGCAGGACTCGGCCTGCCTTTAGGAAATGGCTCAGAGTAAGGAAACAAATGGTGATTTCAAGCTTGAAAGAGGCAGCTCTCGTCTCTCAAAAGCACTAAGCTATAAGAATGTTTTGGAATACCAAAGGATCCGGGCAGTACATTTATTGAAAAACTTCATAGTCTGAAATATTTCTAAAGCCTCGATTGTCCCTTCATATAGACTTCATCATTCAATAGGAAATGAGCCCTTATTTCAAAATGAACTTTGACAATACAATAGAAACATGATCTCCATGTTGAGACGGCAGAAGGATGCTGAAAAGCAAATAAAATTCTATGAAAAATAGAAGCTGGAACAGAGGCTTGGCCACCAGTTGACTACGTGACATTGGGTGTGTCACACATCCTGGGGTTCCTCTCCTGCAGAAGAAAATGTATGTTTCTCAGGGCTGCCGTAACAAATGACCACGAACTAGGTGGCTTAAAACAACGGAAATCCATTCTTGCACAGTTCTGGGCACCGTAAGTCTGACATCAAGGTGTCGGCAATGCCACACACCCTCCAAAGGCTGTCAGGAGGACTCCTTCTTTGCCTCTTCTAGCTTCCGCTGGTTGCTGGTGATCCTCGGCATGCCTTGGCTTGCAGCCGCGTCACTCCAGCCCCTGCCCCGTCATCCCGTGGCATTCTTCCGTGTGCGTCTGTGCCTTCACATGGCCTTATAAGGACACCAGTTACTGGATTTAGGGCCCACCCTACTCCAGTATGATCCCGTCTTAACTAATTACATGTGCAAAGACCCTATTTCCAAATAAGCTCACATTCTGAGGTTCCAGGTGGACATGAAGTTCGAAGGGACATTCTTCAGCCCAGTACAGAAAGAACTGGATGACATGAGCTCCTGTCCTGGGAGCTCCAACTTTCCACGATTCTAAGAAGCTCGTGTAAATAGGAAGGTGTGATGACAGTGATTTACCTTCAAAGAACATAATCTCACATCGCCTTTTGAGCTCATTCCAGGGGGTGAGCTCTCCTGTGCTTTGTGTCTCTGCACCTCTGAAATATTACCATGTTTCTTTCTCTGACCTTCAAATTTCTCCCTCATTCTCGTCTCTTGCTCTTGCTCTGATTCCTCCTTTCCCTTCCTTCTCTCCTCCTTCATCTTTTTCTTTTCTCTCCCTCCCATTAATTAGCCATAATACAGAACTGAAGTTTATAGATTTCTTGTATTTGTTGATGAGTTTTATATTCCTGGGTTTTTTTTTTATTTTGAAAGCCAATACATGGAATATTTTCTATTTTTCTCTCTCTTCAGGGAATAAAAAAGCTTCCAAAGCCCACAAAGTTGTTTTCTACATGTATTTGACCCTTGGTAGATTATTTTTCCAAGGATTTATTGGACTCATTAGGAAAAAGTCCCCAGTTGCTGCCTTACTTCTTCCTGATCCTGGGATGTGCTCGTTTTCCTGGAACCTCTTGGCACAGGAGGATGTGGTTTGGTGCCAGAAACTGTTCTGCTAGTTTCTGGTACACCAAGATGCCCTCCTCAGGGACTGGGTTGTT
>RJWJ010019545.1:0-23247 GCA_004363605.1 Indri indri | reverse complement strand
TGCGTAAATTTCAAATCCCTTCGAGTGAAGGTTATGAGAGGTTGTTTCAATTACTTTATAACTGAAATAATAAAACAGTCTCTATTAGCTAATTATTCCAGGTTTAGATATGGCCAGCACTAATATTTAATTTACCTAAGTAAATATATGCCAAGTGCTAATTACTCATCATTAATATTTTTACAAAGATTACTATTTAGTAGATACTGATCTTATGAAAATATTTTCAGTGGAAGCAAGCAGGAGCAGCTAGATTAGTGGAAATCGTAACCCTGGGTAGACATTTCTGTGCACAGTATAATTTCTATTATTCTGCATGTAAACCTCTAGCCACATTCTGTCAAATGGAGGCATGGCGTAAGGACTCAGAGAAACACCTGAACACAGGATCACTGAAGAAGATACTATTCATGTAGGCAGCCTTCTGTTGTTAGTGAGAGCTCACATCCAGATGCTTAGTATTTGTCACAAGTTAAAAAGTATTTCTGTTGAAAAGAATGTTTTCCCCTGATCTCATCATATGGGTCCTTATGACACATGATGTTTGTAAGTAAGTTCTGCTGACAGCCCATGTGCAAAGCAGGAGACAAAGTACATGAGTTGTACACTCTGAATCAATAAATACTGACAACACTGACTACAACCCGTTACCAGAATTTTCAAACTCCCCCTTGAATGAATATAACATCCTGAAAAAAGAAAACTCATAAACTATTCTTTTCCTCCCCTCAGCATTCTACCAATTGTCCTTTGCGCAAAGATAATAGAATCCTAATTTATCAGTCTATAAATCATAATAGAAAATTCATATCTGTCTATAAGTTGATGGATAAGTCTTATTTAGCTCCACTTTTCCTTTGTGCAAAATCATCCTTGTTTCTCTATACAAATCAGCTCTTAGCAAAAGAATGGAAGAAGAAAATACTCTGACTCAGACCAGCATCTGATTCACGGAATGAAAGCTTTTTGGCTTCAAGGCAAACAATGATAATGCCCTAAAAAAGTTGATCCAACTTTGTTTTTATTTATTAAAGGAAGCTCATTGCAGAGGCAAATCACATATAATTTATGGTTTTTCTCTGTAGAGCTACATAACTTTAATCCATAGCTCATGAAAGGGTGCAAGAGCAGCTTGAAAATTATGCTGAGCTTAATTATACTTAATGTGAATTATTCACAAGTGCAGACAGAGACTAAAAATTTATTTCATACAAAGAAGCTTGACATTTTAATTGGTCCTTCAGAATAGAGACAAAACAATTTCCTCTCAAGAAATTTACATCTTCCCTATCAGAGCCACAGCCTCAGCCAAGCAGAACTTCATTAACAAGATTAATCATCACGCCACTGTCTGCTTCATCAGGTGTATAGCCCAGATGAAAAGAGGAATACAGAGTAATGACTGACATTTCCAACAGATAGGATTGATTCAAGGAGGACAAAGTAACAAACTGAGCCACTATACCTTGGTCATTAGCCATTTTGTCAGGGTGTTCCACTGTTGGGGAAAGAGAAATAATATTATTAGACTTTGACATTTCATAGCAGGAAAGCTGACATATCAAACCAACAGTTTTGTTAGCAAGTTTCCATATCAAAGCTAACACTTTATTGAAATAAAATATATAAGGAACCAAAGGTATATGTGATTATTTATATTAATAAGTAGTAGAGGAAAAAACTGAAAATAATGTTTTTCCCCTATAAATGCATTCTAAAATCACTGTTTGTCAAATCATTCTAAAGAGAAACTAAGAATGATCACCATCAAAGTTTAATTAAAACTAGGATTAACAGTTTAAAAAAATGTATGTAATTATCAAGTAATTATCACCCATATACATTTTAAGTAAGTTCATGAAGCTATTTTCTTGTACGTGTTTTTTTTCAACCAGAGAACATAGCCAATTCTTACATGAATAGGCTAAAATAATGGGAAACCATAAATATGGTATAGTTTAATCTATTTTTTTGAGGCAGGGTCTCACTATGTTGCCCTGGCTGGTCTTGAACTCCTAGAATCAAGGGTACCTCCTGTCTCAGCTTCCTGAGTAGCTGGGATTACAGAAGTACACCACCACCCACACCTAGCTACAGTATAATCTAAATGGTTTGATAAATCTTCAGGCCTTGTAAAGACAACTCTTAGTTACTGACAATGTCAGATGAGTTATGAGTAATTGTCTTAAAAATGACTTTTTTAAATTTAAAAATATCTCTCTAATTAAAAAAAGGATGGCTTCTTTTCTGATAACAAAATGAAACTAAAGAGAAGGTAAATCTCTGGCATTATTGCATTTCTATAAATTATGATATGACATTTTGACTAATACAGATCTTTCTAAGCTTCCATCAATTAGCATTATTCACCTATACTTAATTGTCTTTGAGCTTTGAGTCTTCTGGGCATACTTAACTCACTTAATTGCAATGAAACTTGATAGGTAGGATATGATCCCTACCGGTTTGCTTCTTGTATATGTCCCAGTAAAACTCACAAAGAGAAAAATGTAATAGGCAGCAACCTATAACATAGTTTTCTCATTATTTGTGGCTATTTCATAGCAAATCCATCATCATTTGAAAAGTAACTTGAAACATATGCCCTACAGGTAGTAGTTCTTTCTTCTTTAAATAAAGGAGCATAAATCATTGTCTAACAAGAATGTTTAGAATTGAAATACTTAAATAATGATGCTGTTAACAAAACCCCCTTTTAGATAAACAGAATTTATCTCTATTACATCATAGGACATATTTATAAACTAGAAATCAATTATAATTTCTTTCATTTTAAAATAATATGTAGTCATATTCTCTGAGAAGATATCTTAATAAGTAGTAGACTTTGAATTCTGAATCACTTATTGGAAAATGGTGTATATATACAAGGATGCTTATTGTGTTACAAGTATACAAGCTATCTTTTTTAAAAAAAGTTATCAAGATATGACTTACAAGTAAAAACCTGCACATATTTAATGTATACAATTCAATGAATTTGGGAATAAGGATATACCCAAATTCCTTGATGGTGAAAAGCATCACCACCATCAAGAGTATAGACATATCTATAACTTCTCAAGTTTACTTCCCACCCCTTTAGTTTTTGTGATAGTAACACAATATAAGATCTATCTTGTTGAGAAGCCTGCAGTTAGCCTGATTGGTTTTCCTTTGTAAGGTACTTGGTGTTTTCTCCTCACAGCTCGAAGGAGTTCCTCCTTCATGTTGACTTTGGTCAGTCTGATGATTTTGTGTCTTGGTGATTGCCTCTTTGCAATGAATCTCCCAGGTGTTCAATGAGCTTCTTGTACCTTGATGTCTAAATCTCTAGCAAGACCAGGGAAGCTTTCCTCAATTATTCCCTCAAAAAGGTTCTCTAGCCTTTGTGTGTTTTCTTCTTCATCCTCAGGGATGTCTATGATTCTTATATTTGGCTATTTTACATAATCACATATTTCTTATAGGCTTTGTTCATTCCTCTTAATTCTCTATATTTGTCTGACTGATTTGATTTGAAAGAGTTGTCTTCAAGCTCTGAGAGTCTTTCTTCTGCCTGGTCTAATGAATTCTTACAACTCCCCAGTGTGTTTTATATTTCCTTAAATGAATTTTTCATTTCCAGAAGTTCTATTTGGTTTATTTTTAATATGTTAATCTCTTTAGTGAATTTTTCATTCATTTCCTGAATAGTTTTTCTAATTTCTTTGAGTTGGTTTTCCATGTTCTCTCAGATTTCAATGAGCTTCCTTATAATCCACATTTGGAAGTCTTTACCTGTCATCCCAACATTTTCATTTTAGTTGGTATCCATTGCAAGAGAGCTGGTGTTCCCTCATGGGGGTGTCCTTTCCCTCTGATTTTTCATACTTCTGGAGTTCTTTCACTGATTCATTCTCACCTGAGGGAGCTGTAACTTCTTATTTTTGGATTTTCTTTTGTTTAGATGGGCTCCTCCCATAACACACACATTTGTAAAGGAGTATCTGTAGCATATGTTGGGTAAGAACCTTTTGCTTTGCCTGTGGGTGCTTTGATGGTGATCTAGGTTCTGGTTGGATGCTTTGGTTATAGATATCCTTAGTGTGGTGGCTTTCTCACTTGCAAGTTGGTTGTAGTTTGCAGCAGTGTTGAGCTATGTGTGTGGGCAGATTCCATGTCTTTGATGAAGGAGGGTGGATGTCTTTGAAATGATTTCCCTTTCCTCAGTCCTGTGTTCTTCTTAATAGTGTAATTGTATTGGCATGCCCAGTTTAATCTCTGAGATAGCAGGTCATGCTTGTGGGTAAGAATCAATCACATCCTGTAGGATTGTGACAATTAGTGCTGTAAAGGTTTGTGCAAATTGACCTCCCTGTCAGTAGTTAGTGCTTGCTGGAAGGAATAAGCTGTAGCATTGTTTTTGGGTCCTGTGACTGGCTCTACACCTTCAGGAAAGCACCTGAATGACCCAGGTGTTGGGTGAGGCCCTGGAACTTCCAGGTGAGTCCTTATTCTCTGCCACAGCAAAGGCAGGTGGGGGAGTGAGGCTGGGCAGGGCTAGGTTGGGTAAGCTTGCCCTCAACAGAGATCTTACAAAGTAGAAGGGATTGGAGCCCAATCTTTAGTTTTCTTGAACAGAACAACTGCTAGCCTAGAATTTTGTATCCTGCAAAACTAAGTTTCACAAATGAAGGAGAAATAAAGACTTTTCCAGAGAAGCAAACACTTAGGGAATTTGTCAAGACCAGATCTGCCCTGAAGAAAGTATTCAGAATCTTAATATACATGGATCAGCACAATATACACCCACCAGTGTGAAAACACCCACAAACTAGAGCTCAGAGCTCATTTGAAACAATAGCACAAGAGGTAAAACAGAGCAATAAGGTATACCCAACAGGATGAACAGGCTAGCATCACACATATAAATTCTATCAATCAATGTGAATGGTTTGAATGGCCCACTCAAGAGACATAGGCTGGCTGAATGGGTGAAAAAAATACAACCCAAATATCTGCTATCTCCGGGAAGCACATCTAATCCACAAGGACTCCTATAGACTCAAGGTGAAGGGATGAAGAAAAAAAATATTCCATGCAAATGGAAACCAAAAGAAAGCTGGTATGGCCATTCTCATATCAGATAAATTTGACTTTAAATCAATAATAGTAAAAAAAGAGAGAAAGATGGTCATTATATAATGGTAAAGGGAGCGATTCAACAAGAAGACATAGCAATCCAAAATATTTATGTACCTAACACAGGAGCACCCAGATTCACAATGCAAACCCTACTAGATCTAAGCAAAGAGAAAAACAGCAGCATCATAATTGCCAGGGACTTTAGCACATGACTGACAGAATGGGACAGAATCTACAAGCAGAAAATGAATAAAGAAACACTGGGCTTAAATGGGACCCTAGAAAAAAATGGGCCTAACAGACATTTACAGAAGATTTTACCCAAAATGTACTGGATACACATACTATTCATCAGCACATGGAACATTCTCCAAGTTTAATCATATCTTAGGCCACAAAAAATGTCTCAGCAAATTCAAAATATTAGAAAAATATCATGTATCTTCTCAGATCACAGTGCAATAAAACTAGACATCAACTTGAAGAGAAACACTCAATTCTACATAAAATGATGGAAATTAAATAACCTGCTGCTAAACAATTATTGGGTAAATAAAGAAATTAAAATTGAAATAAAAAGAATTCTCAAACTGAACACAAAGGAAACACAAAGTATCAAAACTTATGGGATTCAGCAAAAGCACTCCCAAGGGGAAAATTCACAGCCTTAAATGCCTACATCAAAGAGACAGAAAGATCACTAATAAACAATCTAATGATATATCTCAAGGAATCAGAAAAGGAAGAGCAAAACAAAACAAAAGCCAGCAGAAGAAAAGAAAGAACAAAGATCAGAGCAGAACTAAAGAAAATGGAAAATTAAAAACATAATACAGAGGATCAATGAAACGAAATGTTGGTTCTTTGTAAGGATAAACAAAATTGATAGATCTCTTGATAGATTAACCAGCAATTGAGGAGAAAGGACTAAAATAAGCTCAATCAGAAATGAAAAACCAGATATTACAACTGATACCACAGAAATACAAAATATAATCTGTGAATATTATGAAAATCTCTACACACATGAACTTGAAAATGCAGAGGAAATGGACAATTTTCTGGAAACACACAAATTCCTAAGACTCAATGAGGAACAAATAGAACTCCTGAATAGACCAATAATGAGCAAAAAGATTGAAGCAGCAATAAAAATGCTTCCAACAAAAAAAAATCCCTGACCAGATGGATTCACTGACAAATTTCACCAGACCTGCAAAGAAGAGCTGGTACCCATACTACAGGAATTATTCTATAACATTGGGATGGAGGGAATCCTCCCCAAGTCATTCTATGAAGTCAGTATCTCCCTGATACCAAAGCCAGGAAAGGACACAACAAAAAAGGAAAACTACAGACCAATATCCCTTGTGAATATAGAAGCAAAAATCCTCAATAAAATACTAGCAAACCAAATTCAATAGCACATCAAAAAAATCCACAATGACCAAGTAGGCTTCATCGCAGGAATGCAAGGATGGTTCAAAATACAGAAATCAATAAATGTGATTCACCTCATAAACAGAAGCAAAAACAAAGATCATATGACCATCTCAACATATGAAGACAAAAGCATTTGGCAAAATTCAGCATCCTTTCATGATAAAAACCCTCAGCAAATTAGGCATAGAAGGAACATATGTCAGACTTATAAGTCATATATGACAAACCCACAGCCAACAACCCACCTGAATAAGGAAAAGTTGAAAGCATTCCCACTAAGAATTGGAATAAGAGAAGGGTGCCCACTGTCACCACTTCTATTAAACATAGTGCTGGAAGTCCTAGCCAGAGTGATTGGGCAGGAGAAGCATATTAAGGGTATCCAAATCAGAAAAGAGGAGGTCAAACTATCACTTTTCACCGACAATATGATTTTGTATTTAGAAAACCCCAAAGATTCCACCAGGAGTCTCTTGGAGTAGATAAATATATTCAGCAAAGTCTCAGGATACAAAATCAACATACACAAATCAGTATTATTTGTATATACCAGTAACAGTCAAGGTGAGAGTCAAATCAAAGACTCAATATCATTCATAATAGTCACAAAGAAAATAAAATATCTAGGAATATACTTAACCAAAGAGGTTTAATATCTCATAAAGAGAACTATGAAACATTGAGAAAAGAAATCACAGAGGATACAAACAAATGGAAAAACATATCATGTTCATGGATTGGTAGAATCAACATTGTTAAAATGTCCATACTACTGAAAGTGATTTACAGATTCAATGCAACCCCCATCAATATACCAATATCATATTTCACAGATCCAGAAAAAATAATTCTACACTTTGTTTGGAGCCAGAAAAGAGCCTGAATAGACAAAGCAATCCTAAGGAAAAAGAACAAATCTGGAGGCATCACATTACCAGAATTCAAACTATACTACAAGGCTACAGTAACCTAAACAGCTGGTAGTTGCACAAAAATTGAGACATAGCCCAATGAAACAGAACAGGAATCCCAGATATAAAACCATCCATATACAGCCAACTGATCTTTGACAAAGGAGACAATATACACTGTGGAAAAGAAGCCCTGTTTAATAAATGGTGCTGGGAAAATTGGAGAGACACATTCAGAAGAATAAAACAGGATCTATATCTCTCGCAACTCACAAAAATTAATTCAAGATGGATAAAATACTTAAATGTAAGTCATGAAACCATAAGAATGCAGGAAGGAAATGTTGGAAAAACTCTTCTAGATATCAGCCTAGGCAAACAATTTATGAAGAAGACTCCAATGCCAAATGTTAGCAACAACAAAAATAAATGGGACTTGATTAAATTAAAAAGCTTCTGCATAACTAAGGAAATAATCAACAGAGCAAATAGATAGCATACAGAATGGGAGAAAATATTCACAAGCTTTACATCTGATAAAGTGCTAACATCCAGAATCTACAAAGAACTCAAACAAATCAGCAAGGAAAAAACAAATAACCCCATTAAAAAGTGTGCAAAAGACATGAAGAGAAAGTTTTCAAAAGAAGATAGACAAATGGCCAATAAAAATATGAAAAAATGCTCAACATCACTAATCATCAGAGAAATACAAATCAAAACCACAATGAGATATCACCTTACCCCAGTTAGAATGGCTTTTATTAAAAAGTCCAAAAACAATAGATACTGGCTTGGATACAGAGAGAAAGGAATGCTTTTACACTGTTGGTGGGATTTCAGATTAGTACAGCCTCTATGGAAAACAGTATGGAGATTACTCAAAGAACTAAAAGTAGACCTACAATTTGATCCAGCAATCCCACTACCGAGTATTTACTCAAAGGAAAAGAAGTCATTTTATCAAGAAGACACCTGCACTTAAATGTTTATTGCAGCACAATTCACAATTGCAAAGGTGTGGAATCAACCCAAGTGTCCATCAGTTTATGAGTAGATTAACAAAATGTGTTTTATGTACACTATGGAATACTACTCAGCCATGAAGAAGGATGAATTAATGCCTTTTGCATCAATTTGGATGGAACTGGAAACCATTATCCTAAGTATCAAGGGAATGGAAAAACAAATACCACATATACTTGCTATTAAATTGGAACTAACCAATGAGCATGAATGTGCACATAGTGAAGTCAAACTCACTGAATATCAAGCAAGGGGGAGAGGGAATGAGGGGATGGGCAAAAATCTACCTAATGCATACAGTGAACACTATCTGGGTAATGGGCACACTTATAACCCTGACTCAAGCATAACAAAAGTGATCCATGTAATCAAAAACATTTGTACCCCTGTAATATTTCAAAATAATTTTTAAAAATCTACCCTCTTAGTAAATTTTAAGTACACAATATATTATTTTTTTCTATAGGAACTATGCTGTATAGTAAATCTACAAAACTTACTTATCTTGACGCCCCCTGGTGGTCTAGTGGTTAGAATTTGGCACTCTCTGCAAGCTTTACATAAGTTTTACAAATGTCCTAGAGACAGGGTGTCGCTTTGTTGGGCTGGCTGGAGTGCAGTGGCATGGTTCTAGCTCACTATAGTCTCAAACTCCTGGGGCCAAGTAATCCTCCAGCCTCAGCCTCCCGAGTAGCTGGAACTACAGGTGTAAACCACCATGCTTGCCTAATTTTTAAATTTTTTGTAGGTACGGGGTCTCATTATGTTGCCCAGGCTGGTGTCGAACTCCTGGCTTCAAGTGATCCTCCTGTCTCATCCTCTCAAAGTACTGGGATTACAGGTGTTGAGCCACCACATCTTTCTTTAAGGTTTAACAAGTTTTTTTTTTTTTTTTTAATTCACCAGGCATCTAATCTAATCTTTATAATCTAACTACCACAATTTAATTTTTATCGAGATTTTTCTCTTCCATTTCTCACTGAAAACTAACGATTTTTCAAAAGACATTTTATTATAGTATTAGGGGGTTGTTGATAAAGGTGATATTGACAGGCAATTGCATTCTATGTAGTTTATGGACAGGGATAGGGTTTTGAACTAAGATCCTAATGCAGCTTTTGAAGAAGGACACTGTGTTGTCAGAAGTACCATACCAGGTTTTCAGGAAGAATAAGACATAATATGTCAGGGTCATAAGTGGCCACATCATCCAGGAAGTGTACAAGTTTGGCAGCCAGAACAGGACACACTAAGAAACTAGCCTAATCAGCACCTCATATTTAGGGGAGAACCGTTTGGAATGGTGTCAAAAAAAAAAAAAGAATACCAACCTCATCTCCATTCCCCTTAACTTTAATCATGTGTTTGCATTGTCGATAGCCCAAGATATTCTTATTTGTAGTAAGGGACAAATAAATATATGTCATGGCAGAAAATCCCATCCTCATTCTTATCTTCTGGATTTGTTTTTCTGTTAGCAAAGCTGGACTGAATATAACTTAAGAAATATTGAATGTCTCAAAAAAAGATTATCTAATGAAGAATACTTCCTAGCAGGGAGCAAATGGATCGTCCCATCCAGGTACCAGCCAGGCCTGACCCTGCTTAGCTTCTGAGATCAGATGAAATCAGGCACGTTCAGGGTGGTATGGCTATAGAAGGACCAAATGGATTCTCATAGTTACCTTTTATTAAAAACAAAAAGACTGCTTAAAAGTATTGTGATTTGTGCCTTGATTAACAATTTTTAATTGTTCCTACATTTGTCAAGAAAATCATATATTTTGTTATAAAGTAATTTCAAAACAAAACCTTTTTTCTATTCTAGTCCAGAGCTTCCAGTACCATGTTCTTGGTTAGGGGAGAGGCTCATTTCAGAATGATGATTAAGGATGCCCAGAGAATCAACTGTACTCTATTGGACTCTCACTCTGAAGACTCTGTTTTTTGTGTGTGTAGAAGCCGATTCTTTCCATCTACAAGAATCCTCTGTGGTCTGCTCCATTGGGAGCATCCTTCCTCACTGTTACATGATAGGCCACCATGGAGAAGCATATTGTATCAGAGAGAACTCTCCATGGGATAGGGCAGTGATAGACATGTCTTCTGATGGTTTGACAGTGGATAAGCATACTAATGGGAGCCAGGGAGGATGTGTGGAAAGGAGGTGGGTATTTGCAGAGTCCTATGTGGTCAGAGAATTAAGTCCAAGATTCTTTTAATTAACATTCCAAAGAAAGAATTAGATATATCACATATATGTGTGTGCATAGTTTATAGTAAAATAATCCCTTTCTAATTATAATTGTCCACAGTGATTGCTGACTGAATTTCTTGTATCTCTTTGGCTGGTTGCTAATACCAAAATAATAAAACTCTAGTCTCTGGTAGAAAATGCTGCTGTCTTTGCAAAGGCTAAATATGAAAGAAGGAAGCTCATGGACACCTGCTTAGAGCAAGATTTACCATGAAACTCTTGTCCATTACCCAATAGACTACTGGGAGTTTTTTCAGCTTCAGGACAACTTTTTTCTCTGTCAAACAAAATTACATTCTGATGAAGAGAGGGCTTATGTTTTGAAGCAGTTTTGGGAACTGAAAATTTTAAGTCAGAGAACGATAGCATGATTTTATGTCTTTGGTGTGGATTTGGTTCATTGTGCCTTTCTATCTTTTATGATAGGTAATTTATTTGTCTTAGAACATATGTCATTGTCAATGACATGCAAGATGCATGGATTTACAAAATTATTGATGAAGGTGGGCAATATCAATATTTCTGAGTAATTTAAAATCATCAGAAACTTATTTTAACATATGAGTAAAATTCGTTTTAAAATATGACTATAGTCAAGCATGACATATTTAGGGCAGACAATATTACACATCAATTCAGGGTATTAGAAATAACTCTTGTGGACTATTATGTCATAGAATAAATTTCTGAGCTTGTTCTCCGTTCTGAAAATAATTTTCTAGATGAGTTTAGGGCACTTAGAGTAAACAGCACCCAAAGAAACATTGAGCTCATTAAATAATCTACAGGATAGCTATCCATGTGCATCTGTAAATCCTGTGATAACTCATCACTGTGCTGTTTAATACGTTAGAATGCCTATAGTCATCTTAAACCCTCCCTCAGATCTCCTAGTTGGCACACATTATGAGCATGAAATTAATTTGGCACTCATCTACAGATAAAGATGAAGCATTTGCAAAACACTATCTAGTTACATTTCATGCTCCCACAAAATGAATAACCAGTTGCCTTTCGATTGCTCGTTTGGAGTGAAACCTGATTTAGACATGAAGTCCTCAAAACTTGGATAGACAAGGAAATCATTCATTTCTTTTCCACCTCCCTCCCAACTTCTACTGTGTCATTAAGAACTGTCATGCAGGCTTAGGCTGAATGTGTGTTTGTGTGTTCTTGGCAAACTTTCAGATTAGCTGGTACCAACATCCAGCTTTGAATAGCTCCCTCATCAGAATTCAAAAGTCCACTATTTATCAGGGTACCTTTCCTAGGAGAATTGAGAAACAAGCTATACAGTTATTCTACGACTCTTCTTTTAGTATATCAAAAAACTGGGTGAAAATGTCAATCGCCCACGTGTTTCTAATTTTTGAGTTGTTTGCCATCACGTATTATCATTTTCTGCCAGATAGAGGTATAATGTCACAGATTTAAGAGCTAAGTTATCCTTCTTTAGAACAATACATATCATGCCTTAAATATACAACTTTAAATATCAGATATGAAACATTCAAATTATCTTCGATTGTTAACTGATATTCTTGAAACCATTTGTCCTTCGGAAAAATAATACTGTGTTCTAAAATAATAAGGACTTATATGAAAATTATTTTGACATAATCACTATTCTTTGGCCTTAGTATTTTTCTGTATGAACATTTTTCTTCTAATAATCGTATCGCAAGATTTTTTTCATTGTTTTTACACTGGCTCTTTAAAATGAACACATTCGTTTTGTTTGGAATTTTCTGTCTTGCCAGAACAAAATTTCCTTTAATATATAAGGCCTATAGTTCCTGAAAGAAAAATATTTAAAGTTGGCAATAGCATGCTATTCACATAATTCAGTGCATTTTAATTTTTATTCCCTTAAATAAAATGGCTGAAAGGTTTCATTATATTTTGAATATAACCAATATACATGACATCAATACAAAATTCCACAAGGATTGTAAATGAAAAAAAGTCAAGTTAAATATGTCTGCTTTGTGCTGATGGCAGAAAATGTGATAACACAATGGATCTTTCTTTGACATGTTGGCTTTGAGCATAACAAGGTACATTTAATTTATTTTGCATGTCCACTGAAGCCATGTTGCCAAGAAAGATGGTGTGGGGCCGTTTCCAACACAGGCTGCAAAGCTATTTTATTATATAACAATCCCACAGGAAAAGAAAGGTATAATAGGAAATGATTCAAACCTTTCAGAGTCCTGAAGAGGATGGGATCAGAGAGGGGCCCCACTCCTTTCGCATTTCGCGCTTGAATTCGAAAGTAATACATAGTGTCAAGGTTGAGATCCATGATTTGATGAGTAAGCCGATCACCGCTGATTGTTTCCATAATCCAGTCATCGATTGGGATGTTCTTGTCCAAAGTATAAAACAAGATGTAAGCTGCATAAATAGACGAATGCGACTGTGTTTAGTGCACTGATTGCATGTTGTAGTTCTGCTTCCAAACACCCGTGTTCCCCAAATATAGTTCACAGTGATTATTACATGTCCACGATCTATAAACTGCAGTATTTAGTTTTGCAATGATGTCTTTTATTTTCATATTTCAAGGATTAGATAAATAATTTCTTCAACGTACCGAATCAAAACAGAATAGGCTGTTAGCAATAAAAATATCTGCCACGTTTAAAACTGCATGCTTCTTGCTACCTATAAATCCTAATTATGCGTTTGCTCTAATATAGAAACATCATGAAAAATGTAAAACATAGACAACAAATCTGTATTATTTTCACTGTACTATAACAATGAAAATAATATTTATTTTGGCTTGTGCTTAAATAATAAAAAATATATTGCAAAGTATAAAATGTCCTACATATTTAAAGTATTATAACAATAAATGGTCACATCTGATTACTGTAATGACTCTGGGAGGTTGGCAGGGTCAATGTTGCTGTCCTTTGTTAGATGACAAAACTGAGGGTGACCCAAGCTAGCTGGCAAAAGGACTGGGATGATATCCTTCACCACAATATTAAAGTTCCAACACTATTTCCCCCAGTCCAGTCCAGCTAAGTAGATAAACAAGTATTGCTGGATAACTGTGGGTGATCTAGTTAGTATCTCAAATATCCATAACTGATCTGTTAACAGTGTTATTTATTTTCTGTGTTAAGGAATATGTTCCTTGAATGCTAGTAGTGTACTCAGTCACGATAGTCTAATATATATCCAAACAAATTCAGGGATTCCTGTAAAATATTCATCATGTAACATCATATTAATACTTAGCCAATTTGTGATCTTGCTCTCATGTAAAAGTATTAATTAATAATTCTATGTCACACTGTCAGATGAAACTGTAAAGGGGCTCATCGCGGTTGTTTCTGCTACAGGATGTGGCGCTGACCTCCATTTCTGCCCAAATTCTGCAATGACGTCACACAGGCCCCAAACCCCCATAGTACTATTATGTATTGAATACATTCTTTGTAAATAATTTTCCTAAAAACAAGTGTCATCCTTTGGTTCACCTTTTCTTTCCCTTTGAGTCCCTCTTGCCACATCTGGACTGGGAACCTTCACTCATAGATCTTTGCAATGGGTATGTCACAGGGTTCTCTGACTTGGATTCACTTCCTCCCAGAATAACTGCACACTGTTGACATCTCAGCACAAACCCTCTCTACAGGAAGACTGTTCAAACCACACTTATTCTGCCTTCCTTCTTCTTCTCACATCATTCCACCTTTCCTCACATTCTCTATGCAAATCCTACCCATCCATTAATGTCTAGTTTATATATAGTTATACGCATCTTAATTTATTATGAGCATGCCTCATATCTTCAAAAGGATAAAAATATTCTTTAGTTCAGGATCCATATCTTATATTACTTTTTCATTCCTCAAAAAACCTAATAAAATAGTCTTCACATAAGATAGATTGAAACTTACTTATGAAAGGAAATCTTTTGTTTTGTAAGCACATAAGTTTTACATCTAGACGTTTAATGAGATTGTTAAAGTTTTTCACGGGCCATTGGAAGCGCGTGATGAAGCCGAAAGTTTGGAGAATTGTGCTCCCACCCCAGGTCAGCTACACTTATTCCTGGTTTTCTTCATTTATCAAATGAGAATAAAATATTTGCCTTTGTTATGTTTTCATCTATGTAAAATATATTCACTCAAGCATTTAAAAATGGCAGTTCTGGAATCAAGTAACTAAAGTTGAGTGCAAGAACCAGGTTCAGACAATTCCAAATCATATTTGAGCAATTTCCTAATATTTTGGGGATTTGGGGGAAGCTTACCCCCCTTTTTTTTAAATTTGAGAAATAAGAGAATAGAAATGAACCACATCATTCACAACTGTAAATAGTTGCCTTAGAGAAAACATGCACTTCATTTGTATGTGTAAGCTCAGTATATTTGAAATATATTAAATCCATCATTGAAGTCTTACCTTAGGGATTTCCACTTAAACACATAGGCTGGAATGAATTCATTGGTTTCTCATTACCTTTTTGTACTTATATACTAATTTCTCTGTGTCCAAGTCTTGGGCTTTCTCCATCCTTTTCCCTTTCCTTTTTTTACCTTATTTTTTGTCTCTTACCCACCACAAATGGCCCAGTCAAGAAACGTTATATCCAATCAGAGGTTGTAAAATCTTCTGGGACTGTCAACCCACCTGGGCACGCCCACAATAGAATCACATTTGTCTAATGCATATGAAATGTCACATCATACATCTGTCATTTTGACTCTACTCATACAAATAGGCAGTTGTAATTTCAGAAGCAAAGTGTCGGAATGTGTTCAATTCCACCTCTCCTCTCTGAAGTCCTTCTCCATATTTTTTCGCACTCTTTACTGATTCTCTTCCATGAATTAGGTAGACTGCAAAGTGTTGGGAAAACCAAGCTATGTGACATGATCTCAGTCCAGCTATGTGACATGACTCTCAGTCCAGTAAGGGCTTTTAATCTTGAAAAAAATGATTCTGATAATCATGTATATAGATAGATCGGTAAGAAGAACTCATATTTTCCTTGTTTGTGGTCAAAAATTGCAGGCTACAGATTCAAGAAGATCATACTTTAAGGCATACCTCTATTTTCTGGCTATACAAACTTACACAACTTGCTTAATCTAAATATGTCTCAATTTTCTCATCTGAAAGCAGGTTGCTGTGAGACAATACATTTTAAGACCTTAACACAATATAGGTATTTCTATTACATTGTCTTTTACATAGTAACTACTTAGTAAATGCTTTAGTTATTTTTAAAAATTTATTTCATAGTATTGCTAAACCTTAAGGAAATGTCTTACTTAGAAGAGCTAGAACTTTGGTTTCAAGTCAAACAGAGAGAATATATTTAATATTAATTCATTGATTAATTTACTCAACAAACATTTACTTATTAATTAGCCACTAGGTGTCAAGAATGTTGTTACTGGGGATAAAGTGTTGAACAAAATCTGAAGCCTGCTCACATGGAGCTTTCAGCCATTTAATATAAACATCTAGATTTTCTCTTATGATTATGTGGGAAGGGGATGTAGAGGAAGAAGTCACGATGATTAAATTTCCAACTTTTGCAATTGGATAAACCACAGAGGCTTTCAAAAAGACAGGAGTAAAACTCTTTAGATACATTTGATTCCAGGGTGAATGCCCAGCTGGGTCCACAGTCTCAGATGATTTTACAACTGACTATAGGAGATAATAGTGCATCATTTGGCAAGCTGCGGTGGGTGATGGCCAAATTAAAAAAAAAAAAAAGAAGGTGAAAGAGGGGCTTGGGGAAGAGAATGAGGTGACAGTATGTTAGACACATATAAATGTATAATATGAAGTTGGGTATGTTCATTTAGTTCTTCTTGGATGAAGATAAAGATTTCAAAGATAGAAGTGGATAGTCACTGAAGCTCTTACTCTAGTATAGCCACTTTCTCAGAGAAAGTACCAAAGGGAATAAAAAGATCTGCATTCTAGGAAGCAACACCTAGGGAACAGGTGGAAGAAATTCCTGCAAATGAGATTGAGAAGCTATAGCCTGGAAAATGGGAAGAAAAGTGACCTAGGCGATTTTACAAAAGGGAAACAAATCAAACTATAGTATCAAATGACACAGAAAAAGAGAGTATAACTCTAGCCATTAGACTGTATTGATAAGGAAACAATCTCTGAAAAACCTAATTCTTCTATGTTGATACCTGATCTTAAATAGTGTTGGGAACTGCATTTATTTAGACTAAAGTTTTACAATTCTGGCTTTACGTTAAAATCACTTGGGAAGCTTTAAAAAATCACCGTGCTAAGTCTCTCTTCATATGAATTAAATTAAAAAATTAGTTGAGAATCACTGATTTAGACCAGCAGAATGCTAGTAAGTTGGAGCAAAGCATAGTGTAATAGTTGAGTATAAACCCGAGCTTTAAATCCTAGCTCAGGTTATTTGGCTTCTTGGTTATTTGACTTTGGACAAGTTATTTACCTTACAAAGCCCTGATAGTTTCATTTCAAAATAGAATAATAGGAATATGTGATCACTTACAATACTAAAGTGCTTAGCAGAATGCCAAGCTTATACCAAATGCTTAATGTATTTTGAACCATTTTCTTCTGAAAACGTCAGTTGCCAGTTTATGATCAGGGAATTTAGGCACTGGAGTTATCTGAATTTCTTCCTTCATCATCTTTTTTTGTTTAATCTTTTTGAAGTACTTATATTTACAAATTGATGATCTGGATTCTATTCAAAGCACATTAGTAAAGTCTTACCCTAGAATGGATTTCAAATTGGAATAATAATAGCCAATTTGTTTCAATGCTCACTGGGCGTCAGGGACTTCTCTCAGCACTTTGTTATAACAATTCTTAGAGACAGGTTCCATTACTATTCTTATTTAATGGGTGAGAAAGTCAGACTCAAGGAGGATAAATGACTTGATCCAGCATCACCCTTAGAAGCTTGGGCTCTTAACCACCTTGCTCTACTGCCTGCTGTACACATAAAAGATTTAGGAAAATAAAAAAAGACAAAGGTAACATGAGGGCATATCCCTCATGGGCACACATCTGCCCTGCCACACTAGGACAGAACTAACATTTTCCTCTGCACTTCCACGAGAAGCTGAGTATAGCAAATTTGGGCCTTTTGCCTACTGGTCTGGTATTTTGAATATTTTATCATTTTATTTTCTGGAAGTAATTTGAATCAAAGAATCAAAATACACATGGAATAGAAGTTCTCTTAAGGGTTTCTAATGTTTGATTCCTGTTAAATTGAGTCAAACTATCTCAACTGGATAATCATAATTTTGTTTTCATAAATGAGCCAGGCTTTTAGGGGCAAAAAGTATTGCTTCTCATACTTTTACTTCTCCATTATGAGAGAATGGATTTTTAGTAGAGAGAATTAATAAATACACAACTCTAAATGAAGTATGTGGCCAAGGTTTCTTAGACACGTGCACGGTAATTTTGGCACCATCGAATTTTATTGCTTACTTAATTTGCATTTCTTTTAGGCCCAGATTTCTGTTTTTGCCTGGAAAAGCAAAATTAAGTTTTCTTTCACAGTTAAAAACAGGTTATATTGCTTATATTAACTAACAAGATTTATTTAAATAAAAGTGGAGAATTTAAATGAGTGGAGAATAAAAATTATTTTATCTTTCGCCAAAAATATATTTTTTATGAGAACTCATTTTTGCTTAGACAACTTTTATTTTTTTTCTTCTTCTCAAACTTCCCTGTTGGTTACGATATCCTTCTAAGTAACTGCTCATAAGCAAGTGAAATATAAACAAATCGAAAGCTACACAAGTACTGACACAGAACCAATGAAAACGGATTATAACACAGAGGGGCAAAGGAGAAAATTGGAATAAGACAACCTCAGTTTTAAAAGGCCTGGCACATTGACAACTGAACATGTAAGATCTCGGGGAGATTTTACACGTCTCTTCTTTTCTCATATTTGCCAGCTCAAATGAAAATTCTGTTTGCTATTGCACTAAGAGCAATTTCCTAGAGAAAACAAACCTTCAACTTAAATTTAAATCACATTTGGAATTTTCCCATTATCTTTTCATTTTGCAAAATTCAGAAAGTAACTCACATAAAGTAAGCATGTCATCTGAAACTGCTTATCTCTGTATCACTGAATGTCTGAATTACTTTGTTAATTTATAATAGTGCTATCCACCTCTTCTATGCAGAAATGAAGAAAAAGGAGTGACTCTTACATGTTCCTTACCCGATGGTTCAAGTTAATTAGACTATAATGTGCACATTTTGAGTCATACAATATTTTTCATAATAATTATATGCTATGGAGACATCTATTAAAAGCCTAAAGTGATCATTTAAATGCAAAATCTCTGATAGAAATCCATTATATTTTTCATACTAAATTAACATTACAGGCTTCTAATGGATGTTTTAATTAGGCATTGATGTTATCAGCAATATTTGGCAAAATAAAATCTGTCGCTGCAAAATATTCATTATGTTCAATTTCTGTCAGTCAATATTAAATGTTTTCTGAACCTTATGATTTAAGTAAGAAGCTAAAAGCTAACTGAGAAACTAAAAATCCCAAGTCAAACCTCCTTCACAAGTGCCATACAAAAATAAATGGTCACTGGGCATCTTTTGAATTTCGTAAGTGCCAAACAACCAGCTTCTTTTTAGTCATTTATACTCAGAGGCACTCCATTAGAAGGTTGTCTTAATTCTGTACCGAATGAAGAACAAAAGGTCTTTCCTAATTGAAATACACATCTTTCATGAAGCAACTCAAAGGAAATGTGCGTGCGTGTGTGTATATTTGCGTGCACCATTAAAAGAATTCCACGGTCAGTCAGGGGCAAGAGAAGCCAATCAGAGAGGGTCGGGGAGTCAACTAAGACGCAGCGACGGAAGACAACTGCACAAAAGGCAAGAGCAGTGCACGAGGTGAACAGCTGCAGGCCGAGGCAGAGCTTCTCTTGGAAAGAAAGCAGAGGTGCTTACCAGTAATTTTCCCATTGGCTTCCAAGGGAGGCTGCCAGCTCACAATGACAGCGCGCGGCTTCCCTTCCCGGGTAATGACTGTCAGATCTTTGGGAGCAGAGGTCGGGGCTGCGAGATGAGACAGAGACAAGGCCTTGTCATTGGATGTGAAAGAAAACAGACATCGGTGAGACTTTTAATCATGATGGTGACACTCAGGACCTATCATGAAGTGTATCGTGTTTATTTTACCATTTACGATTTATTTCAAGGATCTGAACTAAATAAGCAAACATGGATATAAAAGTCAATGATTTTTTCCCTAGAAGTTAAATGATTGCAAATGTATGATTAGAGAGAGGAGAAGAGAATACGTGTGATACAACTGGTAGTTTCAAATGGGCTCACACTCAAAATATAAGAATCATAATAAGAACAAGGAAATGTATACAAACTTAGTGAAATTGATGACTATATGTCTTCAAGAGAAAGAATTCTGTTATAACAGTAGGATTTATAAATAAAAATGTCACCTAATCCTATATTTCTTTGAAAAATAAAAAATGAGTTAAAACTCAGGGCAAAACATCTTGCTTAGGTGACATATCAGCTATATTCTAAACAAGAAAGCAAAAGTGAGAAACAGAAATAGAGGAGGTAAAAAAAATCTATGAGTATTGTAGTATCATTCTGACATAAAATAAGACGGCATGAAACCCTGCCCCTCTTAGAGCTACTTCTCCCATACGTTGTGCTCAAGGAAATTTTAATTATATTTTAAAGGTGGCAGCAAACTGGCTGGGCCAGTCCAGCATCTTCCAGGCTTCTTCTGACCTGCATTCTCACTGTCTATGCTTTGAAAGACAGTTTTCCTTCTAGATAGCTCACAAAGCTCCAAGTCTATTATCAAGAGTCTCTTTGTTACCCTTAGTTTGCCATATGTAGATTTGGAACCCATCTGGGCTCTGTGCTTGGGTCCTGGAGGAATTTCCTGGTCTCTACCTAGGAATGCTGCGTATCACAAGATAGGCAGAACTCAGTCTCTAATTCTGAACTCCACTCTCTTTGATTCTTCTGTTGGTCGGATGGTGCAGAATCTGTGCATTATCAATAGTCTTTTTCCAGTTTCTCTTCCCAGAGTTTGAAATATAAGCCAAATAGAGGAGATACTAATCATTTCCATCCCTCATACCATTTTCTTTCCAACACCCTGATCCTCAAAGCCACTGGGATTCCAGGTTAACCAAAACTGCACTTAGTTTTAACGCCTTGACAAAGTACTTTATTTATTTACATTTCCAAAAACAAAAAGAGGAGGAGGACAGGGAGGAGAAAGAGAACTAGAAGAAGAGGAGGAGAGGAAAAGGAGGAAAAGAAAACATAGGTATGTGTAGTTGATCCCCGAATAAAGAGACTACATATGTATGGTTTAATGAAACCAGATCAGGATGCTCTTGTGAGAAAAGCAGATTTGTTACAGCAAAATACCAAAGAGGTAATGCTACCTTGAAGAAGGGCTAGTCTCACAAAGAGTTCATTCAAGGTATCTTCTAGACCATGGATAGGAAGGTAATATATAGTCATAAACTAACTTAGATTAGTATAACAGACATAATAAGGAACTTTCCAATTATGGAAATAATTAAAAGATCTGTTTTTCTCAACTAGTCAGGATAGCCTCTTTTTTCTTAACTGTGTTAAAATTCAAATTGATGTTTATTTAGAAAACAGTCAAATGATGATAATTAGACTGCTTCACTGAATCCGTAATGGTATTTCAAAAGGACAAAATGACTCTTCATCATTAGCTATTAAAATAATACATCGAAGAGCTGGTTATTTATTAAAAAAAAATCTAACAACTAATCTGTTTTGGGTACTGTTCAAGTTCTTCTTTTTCCTCAAGCCATGGGAACACTGGTAAGTAGAAATTCTATTAATAGTATGGGAATTAATGGCCCAAATATTTGGGATTATTATATGACCTGCACATTATTCCCTAATATTTGGGAAAAAAATATGGCCCTAACAACTTCAGTGATCCCTACTAAGTCGAGTAGAACACCTCTGGCACCCTCCTCCCCAAATCAGGAGTTCTGCCTGGAGTGATTTTTTAGATATTATTCGTTGACTACCCATCCTTTGTGTTACATATAAATACCAGACCTTCTAGAGTTTATACTTTCTTTCATATCCCCCTTTCCCCTTATTGTCCCATGAACACTGTGTCCCAGTTGCTTTGAGCCAATCAAAAGTGTCTCTTGAACACATCATCTTTCTGACACCTATTGAAGTATTTTTGTGCATGTGGTTTTCCGTCCTTTGGAAGTTTCTCGAATGGGTGCCTGATGGCTTACTCAGGCCATAGCTCAAATATCACTTTTCTTAAACCTCCCCTTATTTTTCCAGACAGAATGTATACTTTGATCTATTAGCTCTGATTTCAACTTGCCCCAAATGTTATGATTATTAATGTTTCTCATGTTACTTCGGTATTTTTTTTAAGTATTTTCCTCTTTACTGGATTAAAATTCTCTCAAAGATACAGACTGTATTCTCCTCACCTTTTACACCAAGTGCCTAACTCGAGGCCTGACGATGATAAATGAACATTGTTGAAAACGCTTAATCTTTGTCTCACTAGGCAAGCACTTCCCTCTGATTTCTCTGGCTCTTAAATAATTTTTCTCACACTTGTTTTTCTTTATTAAGTACATGACTAGAAGGTAATATTCCAGATTTGGAAGATTTCATCCATAAAAACTGTACTGGGCATTTGTTACTTGGACTTCCCAGCATCCCATTTCCTCCTCTTTCTTTTAAAGAAACACTTGTTTTCTTCCTTTGGAAAACAAGCTCTTCTCTGTGTCATGTGATTTTTGCTGCAACATCAATTGGGAATATTATGGTCTTCATCCCATTTTCTCTTTAGCTGCGTGATCACCTACCTAAAGAGATGCCAATAAGATTCTCTCTTCTAGGACATTGAATCTTGGTGCAAGGAAGGAAAACAGGTAGAGTCAAACCATTGTGATGGCAGCACCTTGAAGGGACAGACCAATGGTTCTTCATTTCTAAAACCCGGTAGTAATAGTGTCGACTCTTGCCCCCTTCCGAGGCCTAATTATTTAAGGTGTCCTTCCTATTATTTTTATTTTATGTCAGTTAACCAGAATAAAGTGAAGGATTTATCATCTGGACAGAATGAAATGTTTTATTTCAAAAGAATGACAGCCACCCTTATCTTTCTCACGAGCCATTTCAGGATACAACAATGTAGCCCCATACAGTCTTGATCTTATTGCAGAATTGGAAGCAAACCCTAAAGTTATTTTATTCACTTCATTTCTTTCTCACAGTTATAAAATCGGCAGACACTTGTGAATTACTTCTTGCTTCTCATCATCACCCAGGGATCTTATTCACATGCTATTTACACCTTTGTCCAGATTATTATCTGATTTGACAATCACCCTTTCTACTAACCACATTTCTAAAAGTTAATATCTTTTC
>RJWJ010019544.1:0-30106 GCA_004363605.1 Indri indri | reverse complement strand
GGCTTCTGATGAGAAGACACTGCTGAATTAAACTTAATGACAGCAGGAAGTAGCTCTCACTCTCCGAAGTGAAGTTACAGTGACAGCTCTGGTAAAGCTATGACAGGCAGAATCTGAAGGTGTGTCCAAGAATGTTCTGGAAATATTGACTGCCAGGCAGCCCATTCTCCCCATTTGATTGGGTGTTCTCAAGCAGCCTGGAGAGGATCTGTTCTCTCAAAGTTCATCTCCATTGTGCTTCTTTTCAAGTCATTGATTAAGTTACAGACACACTTGCGTAACTTAGAAATAAATGTATAGTCATTGTATTAATCAATTCCAGCTGCTATAACAAAACACCATAAATTAAGTAGGTTATAAACAACAAAAATTTATTCCTCATGGTTCTGGAGGCTGGGAATTCCAAGAGCAAGGTGCCAGCAGGTTTCATGTGCCTTGAGGGCTGTCTCCTGGTTCATAGATGGCAGTAGTTGGCTGCCTTCTGGCCGTGTCCTCACATGGTGGAAGGGCCTAGCGAGCTCTGTGGAGTCTCTTTTATAAGGGAGTGAATCTCATTTGTGAGAGCTCTGCCCTCATGATCTAATCACCTCCCAAAGGCCCCCATCTCCTAATACCATCACCTTGGCGGTTAGGATTTCAACATACGAATTCTGGGGGGACATGAACATTCAGACCATAGCAATCACTGATTGTACCTTAGGTGTTTTGGGAAACTTAGCGCCTCAAAATGGAATGGAGTCAGGAAGAAGATTTGAGTGATGTAAGTTCCTGCTTCTGCTTCCTCTTTGATCTTCAGCCTTCCTGCCAGCGGCTCTGCCAACTCCTGCCTCTCAGTTGGCCTGGCAACATGAGCTCTGTGCCAAGAGCCAAGGAAATGCTTGTTGATTCTAGTTTCATCTCAATATGGGGTTAGCAGGACTTTAGCGCTAGAGCTTGAAAAGCGGCAGGGTACCTATGCCCCGGGTAAGGGGTTTCCTTTAGGGCTTTTACAGGGGGAGAAACTGGACAGCACTGAAATGTCCCTTTGCTGCACTCAAGAGACAACTATAGGCACAAGAATAAATAGGTGTGCAAGAATAAAACCACACTAACATCTAGACCGAAAAAATATTGAAAAGAAATCAGGTCATCTGCAAGGTTGGGATTGGTAACTTAGAATCAAGATAAGTGAAAACGTTGGCAATTCACAAAGGATTACCGTTTTTAAATGTGTCTGTGTGCATGTTTACGCACATGTGCCTGTTTAACATGTGAGTTTTTCTTGTTATCTTTTTGTTCAGTACCTGTTTCCTCTTTCACTCGAGTTTAAGTAGTGACTTTTACAAAGTGGTCACCAAAAAGTTCTTTGGTATCTTTAAATTTGGATTTCACGTACGAACATTTTAATTTAAACAACATGCTGAGAATATTTTTCAAGTGAAGCAAGGCAGATTGCCCTGGTGAGGAAGGCAGAGAGGAAATGAACCGTGAGGGGTCAGCCCCAACCTCCCCACCTTGACGCGCAGTCTATGCTCACAAGTTATCCATCCACCCTATTCCAGCCCCTTCCCTGCTCCCCTCTTGCTGCTGAAATTACCCCGAGATCATCTGACCAAGTTCCCTCTAGGGTGAAAGCACAGTTGCAGGGAAGGAATGTCCCCAGTGATCACTGCTATGGTCTCTGCTCCTCAGGAAGTGAATGCAGGTGGAGTTGAGCCAGCCTCCCTTCTCCGGCCTTCCTGTTACCTTGTCTCTGCTCCTGCACAGGGACACCTGAGACCAGGAGATGTCTGCCAGCCTCTCCCTCATTCCTACAGGGGACACAGATAGCTAGATGTGTACCCACAGCCATTTCCCCTGTGATGGACTGAATGTCTGTGCCCCCCCAAAATTCATATATTGAAATCCTAATCCCCAATGTGATGGCATTTGGAGGAGGAGCTTTGGGAGGTAATTGGTGTTAGATGAGGTCATGTGGGTGGAACCCTTGTGATGGAATGAGTGCCCTTACAAAAAGAAGAGGAGGTGGGGCAAGGTGGCTCATGCCTGTAATCCTAGCACATTGGGGAATCTGAGGCCGGAGGCTCGCATGAGGCCAGGAGTTCAAGACCAGCCTGGGCAACATAGCAAGACCCCATCTCTACCAAAAGAAAAAAACAAATCAGCCAGGCATGGAGTCATATGCCTGTAGTCCCAGCTACTCAGGAGGCTGAGGTGGAAGGATCCTTTGAGCCCAGGAGTTTGAGGCTGCAGTGAGCTATGACAGGGCCACTATACTCCGGCCTGGGTGACAGAGTGAGACCTTGCCTCCAAAATAAAGTAAAATAGAAATTTAAAAATAAAAAAAATGGAAAAGAAGAGAAGGAGACACAGGATCTCCCTCTCTGCTCTCTGCCATGTGCAGACACATCCAGAAGGCACCATCTATGAGGAAGCAGACCTTCATCAGACACGGAATCTTCCAGCACCTTGATCTTGGACTTCCCAGCCTCCAGAACAGATTTCTGTTGTTTAAGACACCTGGCCTATAATATTCTGTTGTAGCAGCCCAAACTAAGACTTCCCTTTCTTCTTTGCTAATAAAACCTTTGTTTTACTCCAAATGACAATATGTCCAGTTCAAAACTGCTTTTCCAGCATCCCAGGTGAACAGGAGTGGGCAAGTGGCAAAATTTTGGCTGACAAAATGGAAGCAGAAGGTGTTGAACAGGACGTCACCGAAGCTCCTTACAAGGGAGAAATGGCTCATCTGGCAGGTCCCCTAATACTTTCCCCTTCCCTCTTCTTATTTATGCATATGACGCAAACACACAGCACACTGCACGTACGACAAGGACGTGTGCACATTCAGGAGCACATCTCAACACATCAGGGGACAGGAAATGGGCGGTGGGTGGCTGGTGTGGATGCGGAAAAGCAAATTTTAAAAAAGCGTAGGGCTCTGGGCAGACCGTTGATGAGAATGTGTTCCGAAATGGGTGTTTTTTAAAACTCATCTCGGCACCTTATGTCCTAGAGGAAAAGGCAAGGGGAGGCGGGGGGAGACAAAGAAGAACCAGTGCAAAAAGTTATCGTCAATAATCACATGAAACTCCGCAGTGGGACACGTGGAAAAAATGCATCCGGCACTGACCGACTCAGGAAAACACAACTCTCCTAACGTCAAATCTTCCCGATCTTGCTGGGTCTGGCAGTGACTGCTCTGCTGGTGACTAAGAGGCAAATGCTCCGTTTCCAGGACTGTTCCCTGAAGATGTGAGCGTCAACCCCGGGCTGTCCTGCAGGAAAGACGTGGGCCGCTGGCCAGCATGTCTGTCTCGGATCCAAACACTGCATTCCCTTTCCAGATACCCTGTCCTAGGCGTGGGCCCCGGCCGGCTCCAGGGCCCTGATCCATCTTTACACAGCTGTGCCTTTTAGGACGCAATGGACCTGACTTCCTGTTTAGCTTCTGTTTTCCATGCAGGGAGATCGCTGGCTGCCTTTTCCCTCTATTCTGCTTAGAGAATAAAATTAAATGTCACGTAAAGTCTCTGTGTCGTGGAAGAAGTTTTTGACTGAAGAGCCTCATGCTAGATGCCTACAGGAGGATGAGGAAGGCTGTCCCATTGGTGACGCCCATGAGCTGTTCCTCCTCGTGTAATCTCCTCCCCTGAATCTCGATGGCCCTGTGACCTGCTTTAATCAGTGGAATGAGGCAGAAGCGGTGCTGGGCCAGTTTGGGACCCGGGAACTTCTGCTTTGGTGCCCTGGGGGAAACCAGCTGCCACGTAGGAGGGTGACTACCCTGAGACCACCATGCCAAGGAAGCCCACACTAGGTTTGCAGCGATTTGTTATAAAACTCTGGACAACCAAAACACAGAGCTACCCACTTTGTATTAATATTTAGGGCTTGGAACTACAAAAATTTAGGGGGGAGGGGAGATAGTGTTTCTTCACGCAGGGAAAAAGAGTGGTCGATTGACGGATGTATTCCAACCCATGCTTAAGCGAATGCGCGATACTGCAGAACATCGTACGATACTAACTGCACCTCGCTGCAGTTCTCCTTCTATCCCTCCGCCTCCTCCTCCTTTTAATGTGCCAGTCCCTGTCCCCTGGATGTGCCTTCTGCTTCTTCCACTCCTGTGGTTTTGCCTGTAATGTACCCTCCACCTTCATCTCTGGGTATCAAAAATCCCCCCAGTTTTTCTGAACCGTTGGAAAGTATAACCATTTTAATAGTTTTCCATGAACACCCCAGCCCCGGTGAGCTGTTCCTTTCCTCTGAACTCCATTCCCGCAACAATTCTAGGGTGGAAAAACGATTTGGCCGTTAGCCATGTTGTAACATCATTTCTCTTATTGTCTTGAACTAATATATAAACGTACCTTGACTTAGCTGTAGGGTGGTTTATTTCTTATTCCCCAAATCACATTGTAGCTTATCAGGGACAGGAACACACGTGTATTGTTAACTCAACAGAAAGTCTGTAAATGTGTATTGATTTCAACTATATTTACCAGTTCTTTCCAAACTAAGAGGCTAATAGTTATGTTTTCTGTTTAAAGTTTCCATTTCCTATCAAAAGGTTGTAACAGTTTTACATTTTTGCCCAATATACTGAGAGGGCTCCTGGGAAGTAGAACCTTTAGTTTTAAAACTGAGAAAGTCTCATGCAAACGGGGATAAGTTGGCTACCCTACTATAAGGTTATTGCCACATCTAATTCACATGGTGTCCCGTCCGGAGTTTCAAACAGCAGAAAAGTTGCCCAATCCTATTTTCACATAAATTACTCCTGCACCCTATAAAGTTCAAAGAGGTGGTCTCCTAAACAAGTTTCACTATCATTTAAATTTGATAGAAAAGTTTTTGAAAACCACTTGCGGTAATTACATGTTACCATCATGGAAGTTGTTTTCATAGCAGCAGCTACAAAAAGAAAGGATGAAAACTGGGTGTCCTCCAGCGTGGTTCCACGGAGGGAAGCTGTATGTGGCAAGCACAGGCCACCCGGCCCCCAGGCAGTCTGCTGTGTTCCATCCTGCAGCGAAGAAAGCCCAGCACTTCACTGGTACCTTCCTGAGAGCATTTGTTACATTGCATTGAAACTTCTTTCTGTATCTGTCACTCTTTACCTCGCAGTGCTGTGAGCCTTTCAAACCAAGGACAACATTTTATATGACAACATTTTTAAAACACATACCACATGCCAGATAGTGTTCTCTGCTTTTTGCAAATGTTAACTCATTTAATTCTCATATACCCACAATAATTTTTTTTTTTTTTGAAATGGAGTCTCACTCTATTACCCAGGCTAGAGTGCCGTGGCATCAGCCTAGCTCACAGCAACCTCAAACTCCTGAGCTCAAGTGATCCTCCTGCCTCAGCCTCCCGAGTAGCTGAGATTATAGGCATGTGCCACCATGCTTGGCTAATTTTTTCCATGTATTTTTAGTTGTCCAGCTAATTTCTTTCTATTTTTAGTAGAGACAGGGGTCTCACTTTTGCTCAGGCTGGTCTCGAGCTCCTGAGCTCCAGCAATCCTCCCTCCTCAGCCTCCCAGAGTGCTAGGATTACAGGCGTGAGCCACTGTGCCAGGCCCAGAACTTACCTTTCTATGAGATATTTGCATATTAAAAGAAGAATGTGAAAGAGATAACCATTTGTTAAAAGACTGATGATAAATGGAGGTTCTGACATTTGTAGAAGGGCAGTGGATACATATTTTGGGGGAGTCATAAAGAAAGAGAGCTGAAGAAGGTGGAAGGAATATCTGTTCCAAGAGAAAGAATTAGTTTGAAAGGGTGCAGAGAAATTGCTAATTGCGCCTTGCTAACTACCATTTTATAGACCTAATATTAACTCAAAATTCTGGTAAAATATATAAAATACATCCAACGTGCCGTGATTTATTTTGCTGATAATATGATTTCTGTTTAACTACAACTATTTTCTATGCCTCACATTATACCCCTTGGCCAGTTGCTTTATTTTATTCTCCTTTGTCTGTGATGTCAGCCAAGAGGCCTGAGAAGGTGGGCTTATAGAAGCCGTAGAATGCACCATATGTTGTTTTCATACGGGACCTGGCACACCCTTGGCGCTCAACAAATAATAAATCACCCACATCCTGCCACCTCCTTGGAGACGGTTTTTTCCCAACAGGGTCCAAATGAGAAGCTCCTCACCCAGCAGCAATGAGAACACCAAATCCTTTCAGTGCCTTAGTTTTTTATGTTCACGGTGGAAAACGGTAGCCACCAAACTACCGCAAAGAGACGAAACAAAGGTGGTGTTGATCACAACAAATCCCAGACACGGTTATAAGCATTTATCCAGTATGTAGAACCACACTACCCTAAAAACTGTGTAGCAAACGCTCCTTTTGAGAGATTTTTCTGCATGGCTTAGACTTGTTGCAACTTACGAAAATACATGAGTTGTGAAGACAACTTTCCCTAATAAATCACCCTATGGCAAACAAAGGAATGCTTCACTCCTCCAAAGACCTCCAAACCACATTGAAAACGAGGGTCATCCGTCTCACAAATATTCACTGCCGATTTGACGTGCATGGTTGCCCCCGAAAGTCTCTGAATGGTAAATGCTTCGACAGTGGTGCCTTGCTCTTCCTTTTCAGAAAGGAATTCGTAGCTGAGCTCCCTAACGAGATGCTGGCCCTTCCACTCCGCCCGCATCAGTACCTTTAGCCAGCAGCCTGGTCCGCACGGCCAGGCCGATGTGATGTCACTAGCTCTGAGTCTCAGTCATTCGGTGGTTTTTAATACCAGCTTTAGTCTTCTCTGTCGTGGAATTCTCATTTTCATTAGTAAAGGTCATTCAAGTGGGAGTCGAAAGTCAAACCATTGCAAATCATCAGCAAACACATGCATGGAAGAGCTTTACAAAGCATAAAAGAGGGTGGGCGCGGTAGCTCACGCCTGCAGCCCCAGCTACTCAGGAGGCTGAGGTGGGAGGACTGCTGGAGCCCAGGAGGTGGAGGTTGCAGTGAGCTATGATCGCGCCACTGCACTCAGGCCTGAAATGGCACACAGGGCGGAAGCTTTAGTCACCGTGAGAGCCTGTGAGCCAGAGGGGGATTGTGAGGCAGAAGAGCCAGAGAAGAAAGATGGGGAGCTTTCCCCTTAATTTGCCACCCACAGGGAAGCGTCCCCTCCTTACTGACCACTGCATGGGAGCTGGGGCAGCTCTGGGCAGCTGAGCTCGAACCCTCCCCAGGCAGCTTTTCAAATCCCAGCTTCTCCAGCCACAATCTAAGAGCCTTACCCTACTCCAGAGGGCAAAATTGTTTCTGTCTTTATTTCCATCTTTTCGCCCCGGTCCCTGACTTGACCCTACATGAACCCCAGCTGGACTGTTATTAATTTTATTCACAGACACAGTGCCTTCAAGGAATCAAAGCATAGGAGTCTTCACAAGCAGTTTACAAGTGCAATGTGACTCTCCCAAGGTCCATGTGACGATGAATCAGACATGTCACTGCCTGAGCGCCCGGCAGTGGCAGTTCCCAGGAAGCCACTGCCCTCTGGTGTCTCAGCGCTGGCCAGGAATTAGTCCATGACAGGGAAGCATTTTTGGCAACTGTAAAAGATTATTGATGGGCTATTTCTGGCTCCTGGATTTGTCAGTTCAAATAAGATTTCCTTCATCTCATAGCTTTGAAAATCGTAATCTTTCTTCCATCTCTCCACCCTGATTTTTTAAAAGACATTTTATTATAATTAGCAAAATACTGTATACTCCTTGAAGAAAATTTGAGTACAATTATTTAATTTTGTTAATATTTTTATATATTTCCTCTCGCAATATTTTTTCTTTCTACACTAGGAAATCTAATTTTACTCGGGGACAGAAAAAAAAGCCACAAGAAGTATGAAATCTAATTTTATCATGTCACGTAAACATGATCCTCTCTGCCCAGTAAGAAAATCAACTTCTGAATCTGCTAGAGCACTAAGAAACAGAGTTGTCTTTTTCTCTTAAACACATAAGATATAAAGGACAGCACTTTGGATCATAGAACCTCGTAAACTTTGCCTGTAATTTCAATGTTATGGATTAGGAATATTGTAGTGAACGCAACTACAGACTTATTAAATTGAATATCGGGCCGGGTGCAGTGGCTCACGCCTGTAATCCTAGCACTCTGGGAGGCCTAGGTGGGTGGATCGTTTGAGCTCAGGAGTTCAAGACCAGCCTGAGCAAGAGCGAGACCCCGTCTCTACCAAAAATAGAAAGAAATTGGCCAAACAACTAAAAATAGAAAAAATTAGCCAGGCATGGTGGCGAGTGCCTGTAGTCCCAGCTACCTGGGAGGCTGAGGCAGAAGGATCCCTTGAGCCCAGGAGTTTGAGGTTGCTGTGAGCTAGGCTGACGCCACGGCACTCTAGCCCGGGCAAGAGAGTGAGACTCTGTCTCGAGAAAAAAAAAAAAATTGAATATTGTCTTATTTTCAAAACAGAAAAATAAAACTCCCTGCTCTAATGATGGGAGGTGGGAATTTTGTAATATGGCAGATTAAATGATCCCATTATTGGCAACTGCTTTCAAATGTGATTGATCATGTTTCTAAATAGTATGTAGATATGTTGCTTCCCCTCACCATGGAGAATATAGAACCAGAGGCTTAGATCTGGGTGCTATCAGAGGGGTTGAGAATGAGTTGTTTCCCTAAGTTGCTTTTCTCCTCTCTCTTATGTGTTGTGTGCTGTTTACATGTTTATACAATACAGTATAAATATGGTTGTACGGGCTGGGCGCAGTGGCTCACGCCTGTAATCCTAGCACTCTGGGAGGCCGAGGCGGGAGGATCACTCCAAGTCAGGAATTTAGGACCAGCCTGAGCAAGAGCGAGATCTTGTCTCTACTAAAAATAGAAAGAAATTAGCCAGACAGCTAAAAATATATAGAAAAAAAAATTAGCCAGGCACGGTGGTGCACACCTGTAATCCCAGCTACTTGGGAGGCTGAGGCAGGAGGATCACTTGAGCCCAGGAGTCTGAGGTTGCTGTGAGCTAGGCTGACGCCACAGCACTCTAGCCTGGGCAACAGAGTGAGACTTTGTCTAAAAAAAAAAAGGACTGGGAATTTGGATGCCCTGCCTTCTAGCCCAAAATCAGTTTCAAACGTGTTCTGTCACCTTAGGCAACAGTAGCCACTGTTCCAGGGGTTTCTATGTGCCAAGCAGTTTCCTCACAACAGCTCCCTGAGCTAAGCATTATCTCTATTTGCAGATAAGAAAACTGAAGCATGAATGTTGGAATCAGAATGAACTCAGATTTAGCTGAACCCCCCAAAAAAAGGAGATTTCTTTTTTTTTTTTTTTTCGAGACAGGGTCTCACTTTGTTGTGCTGGGTAGAATGCAGTGGCGTCATCATAGCTCACTGCAGCCTCAAACTCCTGGCCTCAAGCTTCCTCCTGCCTCAGCCTCCAGAGTAGCTGGGATTATAGGCGCATGCCATGACATCCAGCTAATTTTTCTATTTTTAGTAGAGACAGGGTCTTGCTCTTGCTCAGGCTGGTCTCAAACTCCTGAACTCAAGCGATCCTCCTGACTCGGCCTCCCAGAGTGCTAGGATTACAGGTGTGAGTCACAGCACCAGGCTGAAAAAGGAGATTTTGAATGATTCTCTGACATTACCAGCTTGGGCTAACATCAGCTCCAAGTATTTTACAATTAGTTTTCATGTGCAGAATGCTGTACCGGTGACATATAAATTAATTATCCAAGAATCAGGGAAGGGGGATATTAGGATAGATCCTGCCCTCTCAACCATGACTCCACTGACTCCAAATCTCACCTACTGACGTTGACCTGTGCCTGCGAGGAAAAGAACCAGTGAGGCTGCTGAGTGATGAATTAATTAAGAATGTGCCACCCCGGAATACACTGTCCTGAGATATTGACTACTTTGAGTAAAAGGCACTTGACGAACAGCGGGTGCAAGAAGATCACTCTGACTTTCCTTCTGTTTCTTAAAAAGAGGAGACGAATTCCCAAGTGAACCACGACCTCCCTATACCAGAAGGAAAGGAACATCCTTATCACCGAGGACAGGAAGTTGAGGCCAAGGGAAGTCTACACAAACAACCCTTGTGAGACTAATCCTGATCTCCTAACCACTTCTCCACCCAATTAACCACCCTTGCCCAAGCCCCTTTGCCTGGTAACATTTTTACAATTCACTACTCTTGGTCTAATTCGGTATGTAAGTGTTCAACTCTGGGTCTTTGGGCCTTCATTTCTTCATGAAGGCTCCATGCCACATAAAACTTGCATTAAATAAACCAATACGCTTTCCTCTTGTTCTATCTTACCTCCATTTAATTCTCAGGCCCAGCTGAAAAATCCTAAAGGGTGGAGGTAAAATTTCGCCTCCCCTGCAGTGAAAATGGCATTTTCAACAGAGAAAAACAGTAACTGAATTCAATGCTGATTTTATTCCAACTAAATAAAGGAGTGCACAAGTCATCTGGGCGATATGCTTAACTCAAGGGGCAAAAGCCAAGAAAACAAGCATCTTCCATCACTACATGTGGATCACTACACTTCCACATCTCCTCCCAGAAAATGTAGGGGAAAAAAATCTTAGGCAAGGAAACATAGGAAAAGAGAAAAAGGGGAAGTGAAATCTATCTAGTGTGCTGGGGAAGGTGGCCTCTCCATCTTCTTCCCTGTAACGTGCTCCATCAGCATGGTTCATCCCGGATGATTTTAATATCACGACCATCTTCCCTGCAAATTGAACAGCCATATAAACACAATTATTCCCTACCCCACAGCCCCACGGAAACGGTCTCACTATTTTTGTTGAAAACACCCACGTCATTATACATTAGATTCCTTCCAGAGCTACATTTACTTAATCATTTCTAAAGCTAAATCTAGGAAACAATGAGGAGTGAAAATCTCCACTCTGCCATTTCTTCCCTAACCCTAGGGCATAGGATGCTAACCACCCCGCCCACCAAAGAATTACTCAAAGAAGACCAAGGAACTGGGTGAAGACGGACGTCAGAGAATGGACCCCTGCTATACAAAGCCACACACCTGGAGGAGGAGTCATGGTACCTGGTTAGGTACATGAAGGCCACCAAGTATAACACACTTATCATTTAGTATCCTACTAAGTACAGTTAGTAAGTCCTACTTCCTGATTAGCAGTACAGGGTGTGCAGGTCACCTGCACGTGTCCTCTGAATTTAAAAGAAGATTTAATACTCCACAGAGTTTAACTATTAAAACACTCTTAATTTGGAGAAATTCCCCATCCATGGACAATAACATAACTGGATTATCTGGTCTACAGTTAATTAATCACATGCTTTATTTTCTAACATCGACCTGAAAAATGCACTAAGAATTTTGCATCTTTTTTTTTTGGAGGGGGAAGGTGCATCTTTTTAAATGTCAGTCTGAAAGCTGAGGACTACTTATGTCACCTTTGATTATTATACACAAGAAAAGAGTCACTACCTCCTAAGCAATCAAAATTGAAGAAAAGAAATTTTTAAAACTTGGCTAGTCTGCAGCTATAAAATCATGTTACCTGATTTTCATGCACAGAGTACACTCATTGGGATAAGTGGACATATCGCTGCCACACACAGGGCTGAAGTCCCTGGGACATCCTGGTAATTTATACTGAGCACAGTTTGGCTGGAAAAGAGAAAGGGAGACAGAAATTAGAGAATGACTGAGACATGCTTATTACAAAATAGCTAAAGGGGGAAAATGTCTCACATCTCCTCAGATTGCCTATAAATATCCCACAAAAATATTTCTATTTTCCACAAAAAAATGATTTTTCTAATGCAAAATTCAGATGCAATGTTAATGCAATGGTTCGATACATATTATGTAAAAAAATAGTAATAATAAAGGCCCTCAGAGGGCTCAATCTGGCGGATTTTTAAACGAAAGTCTAAGATATGCCATCATACCTACTTTCCCTATCCTCTAGCTTCATAATGCTATAATCTCCACACGGACGTTCTACTCGGTTCCACCTTAATCCCTTGGCATAATACTGAGGCAAACTCGGGAATCTCATCTTTTAGTCTGGACTCGTAAGACACTGACATTTACCCAACAGTATTAAAGAAAGCAGAAGGTCCAGAAGTGGGTTGTTATGGGTTTGACTGTGCCCCCCGCAAGAAGACGTGTTAAAGTCCTAAGCCCAGAGAATGTGACCTTACTTGGAAATAGGGTCTTTACAGAAGCAATCGAGTTAAAATGAGGTCATTAGAGGGGGCCCGAATCCAAGAGGGCTGGTGTCCTTAATAAAAAGGTGGGATTTGAACACAGAGTCAGGCGCAGAGGGAGTACCACGTGAAGACAAAGAGAGAACCCCATTTATGAGCCAAGGAATGCCTGGCTCTCCTTCTGGAGAATTCTCTCCAGACACTGGGAGAGAGGCATGGATCCTCCCTCTCAGGCCTCAGAAGGAGCCAACCCTCCTGATATCTTGATTTTGAACTTTGAGCCTCCAGAACCATGAGACAATCTACTTCTGCTGTTTAAGCCACCGACTTGTACTTTGTGGCAGCAGCCCTAGGAAACTAATACAGAGTCCTGGAACTCGACCTTCCAAATTGATGGAATTGAGGCCAGAGAAGTAACAGGTCTTGCTCATTAGCCACTAGTCACTGGCACAGCCAGGACTAGGGGTGATCAGACTATGGTGTCCAGAGTCCCGCTTTAACAAAAGGTTAAACATATGGCCTGCTCTTTTTCTGTTTTTATATATATAAAACAATAGCCCTTTTTACAATCAGCCCAAAATGACCAGGACTTGATTAATAACTGACAGTTTACTTAAGTTTGTCTTCAAATCCAACTTAGAACCAACCAGAGAAAGCCAAATATGCACCCTCCCCTCACCCCCAACCAATCCTACAGAATGTGGGCTTCTAGTTAGCCCACCTGCAGCTGCCCAGGCTGGCAGCCTCCCATCAGGGCACACCCGAAGCCTTCCCTTTGTGCACTATAAATCTTTCCCACTCCTCTGTCTGTAAGTATCTACCAAAATGCAAATGGTAGCGGCTGACACCCTGGCTTACAGCAAGCTCTCATGAATGAGTCTCTGCTCCTTCTCGTTCGGTTGGTCTTCGTTTACATCCACAGAATTTCATTTGATAAAGTACATAAAACGTCTAGCACAGGACATAACTATTAGGCCAGTGACCTTTGATATCACTGAAGGAAATACAAAAGCAAACAAAGCCCTGAGGCCTCAAAGACCAGACCGAGCTATTTTCAACGAAAATGTACACTTTTATCTACACCGAAAGGCTTGCCTAAGAACCTGGTGTTGTTTTTTTTGTTTGTTTTTGTTTTTGTTTTTTTTACCATTCAGGACCCAGCTGATTGGACTGAAAGAACCTGGTGTTTAAAGCAGTCAACAGTTTCAAAAGTGGCAGGTCAGATCTGAAAATCAGCCCCCACCCAAAGGGTTTGGGGCTTCACTGTGTTACTAGAAACAATACAAGCGGTTTCCTACTTACTGTTCTATATTCTGTACGCTCACCAAATTCAGAGTCCAAAGAGGCTGCGGGAAGAAAACGCATTTTACAGTATGTGATTAAGGTGAGTTATTGTTCATAAGGTGTTTTTTGGGATTCTCCGGGCTACACCTTCTCCCTTCTCTCTCATGCCTGGCTTCCTTCAGGCGCCCCCACTCCGGACCCCTAAAAAGGATATTCAGTTTTTTCTGGTTCCTGTCCTAACAGGCACTTAGAAAAAACATTGGGTTCTGTTCCCATGAGGTTTGGTTGAGCGGATTTTGAGGCTAGGGAATAAAAGTTGGGGAAGTAACTCTTAATAGCGCATGATAATTTTTTCCTCTGAAGTTCCGGGTCATAAATACAAAACTTAATATTAGGTGTCAGCATTTTATCTCCATTTTAAGATAGGGTTCCAGTGTGCTTTAAGCATTCACAATCCCTAATTCCTGCGAGGTTCAGTAGGGCCACTGGGTACATAAAAACCCAACTCCTGATCGTGGGCACCAGAAAAATCTACTTTCAGAGAGAAAAAGCAGACAGTAGGGTGCAATTAAAGGAGCCGAGGGGCGAAGCCAAGCAAGAGCTAGAGAAGGTCGCTGGCTCCACAGGGCCACCCCCACGTCCCCCCACCCCTGTCCCCCGCTCGCGTTCGCCACCGCAGGTCTGGCCGGGGAACCGCCAGTAACGGGTGCGCGGGGACGGTCGCCGAGGCGGCCCAGAGCGGGACAGGGGCAGCCCTGGGCGAAAGAGTCGCTCCCCGTCGCTTCTTCGCGGGTCCTCGGCCACCAGACCGCTTGTGAGCGGGACTTACCTGCGACGACTTCGGCCAGGAGCAGCAGCACCAAGCGCAGCGCCGCGAGCGCCATCCTCGCCGCGGCCGGCCGTGGGGACGCACGGCGTCCTGTGCCCAAGCTCGGCCCGGGCGTCGAACGGTGACACGAGACAGGGTGGGGCGGGGGAGGGGCCGGAGAGGGCGGGCGGGCAGGGGGAGGCGGCAGGAAGAGGGGCGGGGAAGGGCAGGGAGGAGGGAGAGAGGGGGAAGGGGTCCCGGGGGAGGGGGCCGGGGGAGGGGGGCAGAGGAAGGGAGAGGGGAGAGGGGAGAGGTAGGGAAGGCGGCCACCCCACTGCTTCTCTTCCCCAGGGGAAGACCGCCCCCTCCAGCAAAGAACCTCCTTTAAGAGTCCTGGGGACCCTTGTGAACCTCTATTTCTTAAGCACCTACTGTGTTCCAGGCGGTGTTTTGTTGCTGAAGGTACAGCTCAGACCTTGCTAAAGGAGGTCCCTGCTCCCAGGGAGCTTGCTTTCTTTTACTACGTATTTAAAAAAATTTTTTTTAATTGACACGTAGTTGTACATATGTATGGGGTACGGTGTGATGTTTCAGTACATAACGATGCTGATCAAACCAGGATAGTTAACGTATCCATCCCCTCAAACACTGATCATTGCTTTGTGTTGGGAACATTCCAAATCCTCTTTTCAAGCTATTTGAAAATACGTAATAAATTATCGTGAGCTATGGTCTCCCTACGGTGCTGTAGAACACTAGAACTTACTCCTCCTGTCCAGTTGTAATTTTGTATACTTTAACTAACCTCCTCCTATTCCCCCCTACCCTTCCCAGTCTCTAGTAACTAGTATTCTACTCACTACTACTATGAGATCAACTTTTCTCACCCATGGTCATGCCACCCTGAATGTGCCCGATCTCGTCTGATCCCAGAAGCTGAGTAGGGTGGGGACTGGTTAGTCCTTGGATGGGAGATCAACTTTTTTAGCTTCCCCATGTGAGTGAGAACATGCAGCATTTATCTTTCCGTTCCTGGCTTCTTTTACTTAACACACCGTCCTCTGGGCTTTTTTCTGGTTGCGGTGGAAGGCCAGCAGCGGATTTTAAGCAAGGGAATGCCCCGATCTGCCTGATGTTTTAATAGACTGTATGAAGAAGGGACGGTGGACAGGTAAGAAGTGGAGACAGGGAGACAAATTCGGCGGGGTTGTTTTGCAGCAGTCCATGCACGGGATGACGGTGACTTGGGTTAGTGCGTAGGAGGGGACTGGTGAGAAGTGGTCGGATTAAGGATCTATCGTGGAAGTGGAGCCAACTGGAGTGAAGAGAAGCATCAGGGATGCTTCCTGTGATTTTTGTCCTGAGCAGTTGGATGGGGGATCGTGCCATTTCTGTGCCAAAAAGCATTTGGAGAGGATGGATGCCTGCTATAGACATCCAGGTGGACGTGTGGAGAAGACAGTTGGAATTACAAACTTAGAGTTGTTCTCACCAGCTGGAAGTAAAATGTGGACGTCGTCGGCATATCGAAGGTATTAAAAACCACGGGACACCACGCCCAGGGACAGAGGATAGTGGAGGTCCAGGATCTGCAACCTGGGCAGTCCCCTACGCAGAGGTTTGCCAGGAGTTATGGAGAAGGGTGTGAAGGAGGAAGAAAACCAGGAGAGAGTCAGGAACCCTGGAGAAGAAAGTGCTGCAGCCATGTCAGTTGCTGCTGGGAGCCCGAGAAATGGGAAGACTGAGCATGATTGTGGGCCTTGGCAAGACATAGTCACCGGTGACCTCAGTAAGAACTGTTTCAGAGAAGTGACGGGGTCTAGAGCTCACATGGCATGGACTGAAGGAATGAGGGGGGAAGTATAGAAATCCCTTTTGAGTTTTGCTGTGGAGGGAAGCCAGATGTGGGCAGTAGGTGGCCTATGAGACTCCCAAGATCGCTTCCTCTGAGGAGCATGTCAAAACCCTTGGCGTCTTCCTGCCTTCTTAGCAGTAAAAACCAAAGTCCTTGCGATGGCCTCCAAGGCCTCCCTGTCTATAACCACTCTCCCGGACTCACTCTTCGTCAGCCACGCTGGCCTTCTTGGTCCCACCTTACGGCTTTTGCACGTGCTGTTCCCTTTGCCCAGATTATCTGCATGATTTCCTCTTTCCCTTCCTTTCATCTCTGTTTAAATGTCCCCATGTCAGAAATGCCTTCCCTGACTATCCTATAAACAAAAAGATCAGGTGCAATGGCGCACGCCTGTAGTCCCAGCTACTCAGGAGGCTGAGGCAGGAGCTTGATCCCAGGAGTTCAAGGCCATCCTGGGCAACATAGCAAGACTCTATCTCTAACTATATGGGGAAAAAAAAAAATTAGTACTCCCCCTTCTGATTCTCCTTCCCTGCTTTGTTTTCCCTTTCCCCCCAGGACTTAACACAACTTGACTTTTTAAATTTAAATTTGTCCATTTATGGCACTCCCCACCCGCATAAGCTCCAAAAGGAGAGGGATTCTTTTCGATTTACTGCTATAGCACCTGGAAGAGAACCTCACGTGTGTTAGCAGCTCAACAAATATTTGCTGAATGAATGAATAAGGGATTTCTAGGGACTTAATTTACCTAAACTTACCTAAAAGGAAAAGATGGTCTGCAGAATAAAAAGAACAAGCCACTAGTTAAGCTAACTGTGTATGTCTAAGCAAAATGGTTAAGGGGAAATTAAACCTTAATTTCTGGTGTTGTAGCATCATGTCTTACATGATGTATGACATGGCTATGAAGAAGTTTGCCATTGAATACTCACTCTGCAAATTACTTTACGAGCTATGGACAGAGCTTCCATTTTTGCCTCTCCCTTCCCCGTAAAATGGGATTGTAATAATAGAACCTTGTGAGTACTGACTGAGATGATGTACATAAAGAACTCGGTAGACTTTATAAATTCTAGTGCCTTTTTATGTTTTCCATGGTGTCATATGTAAAGGAGGCCGTTATTTTATTCCTGGGTGACTAGGCACCTGCTCCTAACTGAGGTCACCTTGGCCATTGTCTTGTCACAGAACTGGACATCTCCAGCCTGTCAGCAGTGACATCGTCTGTTTCTCTTGTTTCTGTAACCCTGGTGCCTAGCACTGAGCCTGACACCAGTTCAATAAATGCGGTGGCTCACGCCTATAATCCTAGCACTCTGGGAGGCCGAGGCTGGAGGATTGTTTGAGCTCAGGAGTTTGAGACCAGCCTGAGCAAGAGTGAGACCCAGTCTCTACTAAAAATAGAAAAAACTAGCTGGGCATGGTGGCTTGTGCCTGTAGATCCAGCTACTGGGGAGGCTGAGGCAGGAGGATCCCTTGAGCCCAGGAGTTTGAGGTTGCTGTGAGCTGGGCTGATACCACAGTACTCTACTCAGGGCAATGGAGTGAGACTCTGTCTCAAAAAAAAAAAAAAAAAAAAAAATTAACCATTATATTTAAGTCAAGGCATACAAATACCAGACATATATGTTGTTGCTCATAGGCCCATCTTGGACCAGCATATTAACAAATCTCATCCAAATGGAAGTTAATGCAGCACTAAGGGGGGCGGGGGGTAGAGAAAAAAGAAAAAATACAAAAAAAAAATGCAGCGCTAAAGGCACTAGAGAAAACTCTAACTGGGTCCTCTGAATCAAAGCCAAACCTCTGTGGGGTTGTAGAAAATATAGTTCCTTTTCATAAACATTATACTATTTAAATTAATAAGTGATTTATTTTTGTAATGTGTTGATATTTTCTAAATTTCTCAGTTTTTAATATGGAACTGACTTTTGAGAAAAAATAAATTCCTCAGTTTTAATTTCTACTATGATTAAATATTGATAGACATAACACAGATAAAAACTCTTTGGGATTTTCTGTAATGTTTAAGAGTATAAGGCGGCTGGGCACAGATGGCTCATATCTATAATCCCAGCACTTTGGGAGGCCGAGGCGGGAGGATCTCTTGGGGCCAAGAGTTCATGACTAGCTTGGACAACATAGCGAGATCCTGTCTCTACAAAATAAATTTTAAAAAATTAGCCAGGTGTGGTGGTGTGTGTCTGTAGTCCCAGCTACTTGAGCAGCTGAGGCAGGAGGATCATCTGAGCGTAGGAGTTCGAGCTTACAGTGAGCTATGATCTTGTCACTGCACTCTGGACTAGGGTGACAGAGTGAGACCCTGTCTCAAAAAAAAAAAAAAAAAAGTATAAAGGGACCCCAAGACCAAAACATTTAGGATCAACTGCCCTATGAAATAGGTGTGATCCCCAATTTATGGTGAGTGTAATGGGCTCAGAGAAAGTTGGGAAGATATCTTTTAAAAAACAAGCCTAAGGAGGATCAGTTGAGCCCAGGAGTTGGAGGCTACAGTGAGTTATGATGATGCCACTGCACTCCAGCCTGAGCAACAGAGCAAGATCCCGTCTCAAAACAAACAAACAAAAAACCCCAACAAGCCTAATTCACTGTGGTTTTCCTTTCCACTCAGCTCTGCGATGTAGATAGTAACTTTACCTCCTGAAACAAACATAATTGGAATTCTACTGTATTCGATCAAGTTTGGTAACCCAACACATGTGCTCCTCATGGCCTCTGGCATCAAGTTTAAACTTTTAAGAAAAATTATCCATACGTGTCTTTTCAAAGTCACGCTAAAGTATTGCCTAAGAAGCCAGCATGGAGGTTATCTGATTCTAGCGGAGATCATTTTATTAATATATTTACTATCTATGAATAGGGTCTGGAGTCTATCAAGTTAGATGTTAACTTGTAGAAAATAAGTTGCAAATGATTTTGTGAGGTAGAGAAGACGCTTCCAAAGGTTACCATTTTATTTTTCTGTGGATGGTAAGCAGTATTATATTTCATTTTGCAGTCTTATTCCAGCATTCTCTTTCCCACAGACTACATATTCACCAGTCTCCCCTGTCTGACTTCCTCTGCTGGTTCCCTCACTATGAGTTAAATAAGAAGGGTAAATGCAGGCCAGTTTGCCTAGTAGGCGGAGAAAGGGGTATTTCTGACTGGGGAAGACCAGCACTTGCAAAGGCCCGCATATAGAGAATTCTGAGAGGTTCAAGGTGGCTAAAGCTGTGCTTCTGAGACTCCCAGGTGCGTGTGAATTGCTTGGATATAGTAAGTCTAGGGCGAGGCCCAAGATTCTGCCTGTCTACAAGCTCCCAGGTGCAGCCGATGCTGCTGGTCCATGGACCACACTTTGAGCAAGAAGGGGCTAGGCTAGAGCACAGGTGCCTGCGGGCAGGTCGAAAGATGGAAACTGAGGCAGAGGAGTGTGCATCTAGAACAGGTCGTGTAATAAGAATAATCATTTTCACAATCCACATCAAAAAAAAGATTCCTAAGCTCAAGGAATCTTTTGAAATAATATTTGAATTCCAACCACGTTTCAGAACAGCCACAGAACTAAAACTAGTAAGTCATTTCCTGAAAACCGAATTCTCCAATAGCCAGTGCGCTAAATTGTATTTGGTGGTGTCTACTGCCACCCAGTGGAAATAGGTGAACATAACTAGTGCCTCATTTATGTAGCGCTTTAGTTTTTAAAGTGCTCTCATTTTATGTCCTCGGTAACCTATGAAATATTTATATTCCAGCTTGCTTTCATTTATTTAAAAATCTTAATATTATTCTATGATCCAGACACCATGCATGAATGATCTAATTTATTTCTCACTACAATCTAAGTATTACCTGTGTTATTATTCCTGCTTACAGACAAGGAAGCTAAGGCCTAAAGAATGTAAGAAACAAGCCCAAACTCTAACAACTAGCAAGTGGGAGCATCAGGATTCAAACTCAGGGCCAGTAGGAGGCACTCATCCTTCATATGTCATCATCAACAGCACAAAACAACATGAGTCAGGCATTTTTCTAAGCAATTTATAGGTTTCAACGAATTTAATCCTCACAGAACCCTTATGAAGTAGGTACAATTATGATTTCCATTTTCTAGATGAGGAACCAAGGTACAGAGGCCAGGTGCAGTGGCTCACGCCTATAATCCTAGCACTCTGGGAGGCCGAGGCGGGAGGATCCCTTGAGCCCAGGAGTTCGAGACCAGCCTGAGCAAGAGCGAGACCCCTGTCACTACTAAAAATAGAAAAATGAGCTGGGCATCCTGGGACATGTCTGTAGTCCCAGCTACTGGGGAGGCTGAGGCAGGAGGATCTCTTGAACCCAGGAGTTTGAGGTTGCAGTGAGTTATGATCACGCCACTGCACTCTTGCAAAACTTTGTCTCACAAAAGAGGCTCTGAAGGAACCTGGAGGTGGGAAACATGAGGCCTTAAAAGGTCCCTGGGGGACCAGGACAGTGTGTTGCTGGGGAAGCTACTATGGAAGCATATTCTAGGGGAGCCAGAGACACCTCTACCCTTTTTAGCTCTTGGAGGGTTTTCAGCTGGCTCGAGAAACTAAATTGGCACCAGCCAGCTTAAAAAGAGAAAACGATGTGAATTTTATTAGTTTCACATGTACCTGGGGGTCTTCACAAGAGAGTGAAGTCCGAAGAAGTGGCCAAAGCAAGATGCTTTTATACTTTTTAGACAAAGAGGGATAAATGTGGGAAGAAATGACGGGAGTAAATTTTCTAGAGGAGTCACTAGGAGCCATATGGATGGGTGTGGAAAACAGGTGGGAGTAAGGAGGTCCTTTGCTAAGTGTGCTTATTCAGGTCCGCTGCAGCCTCCAAGTTCACGTCTCAGGTGATACAGGCCGTTTTCTCGCCCAGGTATGGAGCAGGTGCCCCTCCCAGAGGATGCTACCGCTTGCTGCGTGCAGGAAGAGACAGGTCAGCTTGCTCTTTCTAAAACTACAATTTCTCCAACGTTTTCACTCTAAATAATCAATATACCAATCTGGCGTATTTGGGGATGGCACATCCTTCCCTCCTTCACTATCAATGCGACATAGTCAACAGCAACACAAGAGACTAAAAGGGGCCTCGCTGGTTTCTCAATTAAGAGGCTACCGATGAGTGCAGTGAATACAGCTTTTGTGCATAATGGCAGCTGAAAGCAGATTTTGTAATGTTGGGGAGTGGATAGGGGAAAGTAGAGCTAATAGTTTTTGTTGTTGTTGTTGTTGTTAGAAAGAGAAAGAACAGTCGCTAAGGCCGCTGGCGGGGGCAAGGGAGAGAAAAGCGGGGCAGAGACGGCTTGTTTGGTTTGGATTTGCAAGAGCGAGACAGGAGGCTACGGACTTAGGCAGAAAAGGAAGGACGTGGAGGGAGAAATGGACCCGGAGAATGTGGGCGGCTGCGTCTCTCCTAAATATACAATAATGTTTACTGAAGGTCTGCTGCGTGGCAGCTCCGGGAATAAATAGGACACGGCCTGGAGCTTCAAGGCTCCCACAGCCTCCGCTACTGAGGGGCCTCTGCGCCCCTCCCGTGCAGAGAAGGCAATGAGCTGGGCGTGGATTCACGACGAGCCATCTTCTCTGCATGAGTCCCAATTCGGGAAAGATACACACAGATGTGGTCCCCAACTTTCCTCACAGTTTCGTTTAAGCGTTCTTTATTTCTCCATCACTGGAATTCCATTTTTGGGCTAAAATTCCAGAAACAATGCCACCATCGGCACACACTGCAGTATGAGGTGACCACACTGGGTCCCTGAAGAAATGTTGAGCAAGATGAGGCCACCACATGGGAAGAGATTTGGCATCAAGATATAGTCATAGACCAAGAACAACCACAAAAACACCGGCCCCTTGGAAAATTCTACACCTGGTGGCAACTGGAGGGGGCTGCCCCTTAAGTGGAGTGAGGTGCAGGTTCTGAAATACAGGAGATGTGGGTGTGGTGTGAAAGACTTCCAGAAATTTCATCCTCCCCTCTCTTCTCTCAACCTAAAAGCAGATAAGGAGAATTCAAGTTTTCAGGCACCACCCAGCCCATCCTTGTGAATAGATTCCCAGAAGAGTTGAAGGTCAATCCTCCAACAGTTTTGCTCTAGAAATCAGCCCACCTAGGGGTTGTGTAATTATTGTCTCTTTGTGTCTCATTCGCATGCAAACGTTCAAAGCACAGCAATCGAAGAGTTGCCCCCAGAGAGCAAACAAGCTTTAGACTCATGATGAGGGTGTTCATCCCCCTTCCAGCTCTCCAGTGCCTGCAGGGTGACAGAGTCACAGACAATTGGAAACTCAGCTGCGCCCCTAGCAAGTGGGCTTTCAGAGGGCTCAACCACCTCCAGCCCCCGGCCCTCGGCCCTCCTCTCTGGGGTCTCCTCTCTCCTCCCCCCACCTTCATCCCCGGGGCACTCTGGGTCATCTTAAAGCAGCCTGGCCCAAAGAAAAAGGACCATTCCAGTTGTTTCGTTCAGGGCTGAATGTTTATACAGGTGGCGATGGATGGATGGTCAAAACATGTCTATGGAGAATGACCATCTTCATTTTGGTCCAATCCATCGAAGAAGCCCAACCACTTCCCTGCTTCAACAGTTTTCTGGCCAACCACCTCTCTAAGTTGGTTTAAAAACCCTTTCGAACAACAACGACAATAAAAAATTAGCCAGGTGTGGTGGTAGAACAGACAAGAAAAGGCCTAGACAGAGGCTGGGTCTCTGCCCACCTGGAATCCTGCTTTGTTCCTCTTCTAGGAACCCCCACGTCTGGGTTGGTTTTCCATGGTACTTGCAGAACATCTCAAAGATAGCACCTACCATGTAGTAACAGGTTTACTGTCTTCCCTCACTAAACTATGAGCTCCTTGGGAATAGAACTGCCCATTTTATTCTTTCTGGAATTCTCTCAGAACCTCCAGGCACACAGTAGGCCCTCACGAGCTGAATCCAGCAGGTCAGCTGGGCTGGACGTAGGGGCAGGCAGGGCCGGCGTGGAGAACCAGGACCAAGGCATGAAGGAGCTTAGGGGCCATGCTGAGGCATTTTGCCCTGACCCCTTGGGCGGATGGGCCATTTAGGAAAATTACCCTGCGACGCGGTGAAGTCATTGGCCGAGGTGAGGCGACGTGTCGAGGGAAGGTGTCTCACACAAGGTCAGACACACACGGGCACTGGATGAAGATTTCTTTCATGAAAAGGCAGCTGAGAGGCTGCTGAAGATATCTAGGCAAGAGCCGATGGGCTGAGGGAAAATTGATGACTGTCTTGGGGGCAACAAACATTATCTCGCAGCGTCTGTGGGTCAGGAATCTGGACATGGTTTGGCTGGGTCCTTTGGCTCAGAGTTTCTCACAAGGAAGCAATTATGGTGTCGGCCAGGGCTATAGTCCTCTCCAGGCTCAAGTGGGGGAGACTCCAGTTCCAAGCTCACGCATGCAGCTGTTGGCAGGCCTCAGGTCCTCGCCAGCTGTTAGCCGGAGTCGTCAGTTCCTCACCATGCTGGCCTCTCCACGGAGCTGCTGCAACATGGCGGTGGCTTCTTCAGGGTGAAGGCTGAGGGAAGGAGAGTGCAAGACGGAAGTCACAGTCTTGCATGCTGATCTTGGAGTGACAGCCCATCACTGGTACCCTATGCTATTTGCTAGAGGCAGGTCACTATGTCCCTCAGAACTCCAGGTGAGGGGAGTACACAAGGTCATGAACATGAGGAGTGACAAACATTGGGAGCTGTCGTGGAGGCTGCCCATGGCAGGCCCCAAGGAAGGGAGTGGGAATGCTGGGAAGAGGAAGAGAGGGATGGGGGAGAGAAATGTAAACGCCTTCTCAGTGCAATACAGGCGGCCCCAGGTTACAGACGGCAGGACTATGGCGCTCGTGCCCGTAGTCCCAGCCACTCGAGAGGCTGAGGCAGGAGGATCCCGTGAACCCAGGAGTTGGAGGTTGCTGTGAGCTATGATGACACGACTGCACTCTAGCCTGGGCAACAGTGTGAGACTCTGTCTCAAAAAAAAATAAATAAAAGATATGGGGTCTTGCTACATTGCTCAGGCTGGAGTGCAGTGGCTACTTTCAGGTTTGATCATAGTGTACTACAGCCTCAAACTCCTGGCCTCAAGCAATCCTCTAGCCTCATCTTCCCAAGTAGCTGGGATTATAGGCCTATGCTCCAGCCACCACACCTGGATGAAACAAGTATAGTACATTTAAAATTTTTTCTTTATCTGTACTTATTTCCCCATTCTCATTTCTTATTTTGTGTATGCATGCCTTCCTCTTTTTTATTTCTTAGGTTAGTTACCTACCGGCTTATAGCTTTTCAAAGAATCAGTTCTTGAATTTATTTACTAGTTCTGTCATTTTTCAATTCTCTAATTTATCAATTTTTGTATTTTATCTTTATTTTGCTTTCCTTGGGATTATTTTATTTTTCTGTTAAATTTGTAAAATTCGGGCCGGGCACGGTGGCTCACGCTTGTAATCCTAGCACTCTGGGAGGCCGAGGCGGGCGGATCGTTTGAGCTCAGGAGTTCGAGACCAGCCTGAGCAAGAGTGAGACCCCGTCTCTACTAAAAATAGAAAGAAATTAGCTGGACAACTAAAAATATATAGAAAAAATTAGCTGGGCGTGGTGGCGCATGCCTGTAGTCCCAGCTACTTGGGAGGCTGAGGCAGGAGGATCAATTGAGCCCAGGAGTTTGAGGTCACTGTGAGCTAGGTTGACATCACAGCACTCTAGCCTGGGTGACAGAGCGAGGCTCTGTCTCAAAAAAAAAAAAAAAAAAAAAAAAAAAAGTAAAATTCAGGCTTGCGCCTGTAATCCCAACACTTTGGGAGGTGGGAGGATTACTTGAGATTAGGAGTTCAAACCAGCCTTAAAAATAAAATAAAAAAATCAGCTGGGCATGGTGGCATGCACCTATATCCCTAGCTCCTCCAGAGTCTGAGGCTGGCGGATCACTTGAGCCCAGGAGTTCAAGGCTGAGGTGAGCTATGATCGTGCCACTGCACTCCAGCCTGGACAACCTGTCTTAAAAAAAAAAAAATCAGTACATTAACTATTAGCTTCCTTTTGCATTCTGATGGCTGCGTACTATTCCACTGCATAAGTGTACTGCAGTTTATTCAGCTAGTTCTCTGTTGACAGATGTTTACTAATAGATTGTTACCATTCTTTGCCTTTATTTAGACTATGCTGCAGAATAACCCTGTACATGTATCAGTTCAAGCATCGAAAGTATGTCCATAATATAAATTCCTCAATGTGAAATTTCCGAGTGTTAATTTTGATGTACCGTCAGAGTACCCTTCATTGAGATTCCACAGAGAGTACACCAATTTACAGGGAAATTTAGCACAGCTGTTCCTTTATTCCTTTTGTACTGTATGCAATGGCTGTGAGAAAGGAAATTTGAAATTAACCCAAGAAGATTCTAAAGTGGCTTTTCCAAAACTGATACATTCATTATTACAAAATATAAAATTCTTATTAGGGCTCAAACCACTTACCTCGTAAGTGATGCTGGAATTTTAGTTTAATTCTTGTATAGTACTTACAGAGATTGTTGTATCTCCCACTCCAAAGGCTTGCTGTTTGGCTTAATTTTTTATTTTAATGATGTGCATATTTCCAGCTCTGCTATAAACTGCAGAGAACAAAACCCAGGAAGGTAGCGTAGCGCAGCTGTTTTACAGACCTGGGTCCTGGCAGAGGAGAAGAGAAAAAAGGGCTCTCGGCTGGACCTCTCCTGCAGGCTCTTACTGTCCTTGAGGCATTTTCCTTGCCCAAGGAAGAAGGAAAATTATTTTCCAGTCTTACACTGAGTGCCAAAATTATTCTTGCAATTGCTCCACTAATCAGTCAGTTTCATTTTTTTTTTTTTCCCACAGCGGCCAGGGCGGCCATGCCTTCACAGTTAGCATTGCAGTGGGAACTCGATTCCTCCTATGGACAGGTTTGGAAAAGGTGATTCTGATAAGGAACTAGAAACATCAGAGCTGGTACGAGGATCTGAACCCTAACGATACGTCTGACTGAGTCTTCCTACTGCGCTAGTGGCTAACAGAGAAACAAAGGAATTAGTCATCTCCGGGGATTTCTCAGGAAAGAGAAGACAGAAGAAGCGAATTCTGCGGATCTTTAGGGTCCGTCTCTAGCTCATTCCCCAAGTTCTTCATGTTCCTGCTCTTTCCCAGTCTGGTCTAAGTCAGGACCGTGGGCTTTGAAGCCAGATGCACCTTGACCGTGTCCAAGCTCTGTGCCCCGTTGGCTGTGGGACCGAAGGTGAATTAGTTAACCTCCTAGAGACAAAGGGTCCCCACCAATAAGACTGGTTCCCACGACCCTCCTTGCAGCATTGAGGCGAGGATTAGAGGAAATCAGGTGTCTGAGAATAGTGCCCAGCCCAGTCCTGACAAATAAGCCTCGGTGAATGTTACCCCTTTCTACCCTCGGACCAATGGCTGAAAACTCATTCTTCTGGAGTTTATAGTCTCAATCAGTATTAAATTAGAAGCATTATGGTAAGGCGATCTAAGTGGGAACTCCAGGCTTCACCTGCGCCTAAACTAGAATTTGGAAATTTTGTAAAAATCCGTTTCTTTCCATGCGGTGAGATTTTCAAACCCTTAGAAATGTATTTTGCAGTGTTGACAGCCATGCTATTAGAAAATCCACACCTTTGGGGGCAACCCTGGCAGGTTTTGTAATCAAGTCAAAACTGCCACTTACATTTAAACATTTCGCAATCTTGTAAAGCAATTCAAATACAAACGGAGTTTTTACAAAAATCAAGTTCAAGTTTCTCTTTTCTCTCCTCTCCTCAGAGAATATAAAAAGGCACCTGTCTAGCACAGGGAATGGTTTTATCATTGATGGAGACTGAGAAATTTCTGTGAAACAAATGGTTTTCAGGCCGGAATGGTGGCTCATGCCTGTAATCCTAGCACTCTGGGAGGCTGAGGCGGGAGGATCGCTTGACCTCAGGAGTTCGAGACCAACTTCAACAAGAGGGAGACCTCATCTCTACTAATAATAAAAAAATTTAGCTGGGCGTGGTGGTGTGCGCCTGTAATCCCAGTTACTTGGGAGGCAGAGGCAGGAGAATCTCTTGAGCCCAGAAGTTGAGGTTGCTGAGAGCTAGGCTGATGTCACGGCAATGTAGCCCAGGTGATGGAGTAAGACTCCATCTCAAAAAACAAAACAAAACAAAACAAAAAAACGGTTTTAAGATTTTATAAATATGGTATAAATATACAGTAGTGAATTAGTTTACTTCAAACTCTTTGGTTAAAAAAATAAATTTAAGTTTTTTTTTGAGATAGGGTCTTGCTATGTTGCCCAGGCTGGTCTCAAACTCCTGGGCTCTAGCAATCCTCCTGCCTCAGCCTCCAGAGGAGCTGGGACTACAAGCATGCACTACCATGCCCGGCTAACTTTTTCTGTTTTTAGTAGAGACGGGTCTTGCTCTTGCTCAAGCTGGTCTCGAACTCCTGACCTCAAGCGATCCTCCCTCCTCAGCCTCCCAGAGTGCTAGGATTACAGGTGTGAGCCCCTGCACCCAGCCACTGTCTTGAAATTCTTTAAAAAAAAAAAATTTAACAAGGGACTCTGCATTTTCATTTTGTACTGGACCTGGCTTTTGGATTTTTGTTTCCCAACATTTTAAAGGCAGGGACCCAGGGCAAAGATCCTGTCATGGACACCTTTGATTTCCCCACAGCACCTTGGAAATCTCCACAGTAAATGTTCGTTAACGTGACGGGAGAACTTATCGCTGAAGGGCTTTTTTTCTTAATTTTTGCTTCGTTTTGTTTTGTGAAGCAATATACAGATATATTTAGTGATGACCAGCAAACAGAATAATCCAGAATTATTATTATGGTGGAGTCCCATTTTCCCTCCAATCTTTGCCTGTTACTCTGAGCTTCGTTTGTTCCATGCAAGGAACAAAGGAAGAATACTGTTCTCTGTTTCTGATTTAGAGAGATCTATAAACACATTCTCAAGAAGCAACAACTTCAGCCCCTTGCAGCCCATGAGCTCCGCGTTTCGACAATGTCTGTACTCAGAGAAGGATTGTAGCCATGCACAAAGAAGTCCATGTTTTCGGGCAAGCAGTAGGAGCTAGTGAATATATAATGGAGCATATAACCATGATATTTTACATTTTTTGTCTATTCATACTTTAGTTTCTGATTCTTCTGAATATTTTCAGGTGTTCAAAGATCCTTGAATTTCAGCCATGAAAAGATTTACCATGACCTCTTGAAAAAAACATATTAGTTTCCAGGTTGTTGTTCTGTTAACTTTATTAGAACTGCTTATTTAAAATCAAATTCTCTCTTGCTAGATTTAGGAAGTTTTCAAAAAAGTAAAAAAAAAAAAAATTTTTTTTTAAATAAAATAAATTGGGGGGAGGGGGGGCAAGGGCAACGTATGTAACCTAAACATCTTTACCCCCATAATATGCTGAAATAAAAATAAATAAATAAATAAAATAAAATTCTCCAGATTTCCAAATTTATATTTGGAGGTAGTTCAGGCCTTTCTTTAAGCCATGCCCCCAAAATGTTAAAGACATTTTTCCCCCAATTTTTATATTACTTCTTAAAGTTTTATATGCTTTTAAGAAAGTTGGCCAGGCATGGTGGCTCACGTCTATAATCCTAGCACTCTGGGAGGCTGAGGCGGGAGGATCCCTTGAGCTTAGGAGTTCAAGATCAACCTGAGCAAGAGCAGACCCCGTCTCTACTAAAAATAGAAAAATTAGCCGGGCATGGTGGCACGTGCCTCTAGTCCTAGCTACCCGGGAGGCTGAGGCAGAAGGATCGCTTGAGCCCAGGATTTTGAGGTTGCTGTGAGCTAGGCTGGTTCCATGGCACTCTAGCCTGGGCAACAGAGTGAGACTTTGTCTCAGGAAAAAAAAAAAGTATTTTGGCTAGGCACAGTGGCTCACACCTGTAATCCCAGCACTTTGGAGGGTCAAGGCAGGAGGATCACTTGAGGCCAGAAGTTCGAGAACAGCCTAGGCAACGTAACAAGACTCTGTCTCTATGAAAAATTTGAAAATCAGCCAGGCATGGTGGTGCATGCGTGTAGTCCTAGTTACTGGGGAGGCTGAGATGGAAGGATCGCTTGAGCCCAGGAATTGGAGGTTGCAGTGAGCTATGGTCACACCACTGCACTCTAGCTTGGGCTGCAGAAAGACACCTTCTCTTAAAAAAAAAAAAAAAAAGTATCTTCTGTGGTTAATGGAGTAGACCAAAAGTTTAGAAAAGTCAAATAGTAAAAATTTAATTAAATAGTAGTTAGTTATATCTTAACATTAAAGTAAACTATTTTTGTTATTTATTCATTCAATCATTCATTCAACAAATACCTATGAAGTTTCTACTACGTACCAAGCATGGTTTCAGACACAGGGAACACACCATACACGGCCTTTGCATTCTAGACCTTGCATTACGGTGGGAAAACATGACAATAAACAGAAGCAAGGAAAGGAGGGATAAGTAATACAATAGAATACTTACTTTTAGCTATTATCGTGTGGAATATGAAGAAAAACACAAATCTGGATATTTATTGATATAAAAATCTTTAGGGTATGTCGTTAAATGAAAACGGGAGTTGCAAAATAATAAGGTACAATGACCTTAGTTTTAGGGATCTGTATGTGTATTACCAAAAAAGAAAGTTAAGTATATACACTAAAATATAAGTATATAAAACACCAAAAAAAAAAAAAAAAAAAAGAGAGAGACCATTTGAATTTGGGATCTATTTCCCAATACTAAGGAGGAGAAAAATGGGGGAGCTTAATTCTCAGGGACCATCAAAACATCTGGTCTATCAGATTTTATGGCCACTGGAGAGGAATTTTTTCCTGATGGCCTGGAGCCAAAACTGACAAAAATAATTGGCAGGGTGAACATGAATACAAGATCCCTGGC
>RJWJ010019543.1:0-30123 GCA_004363605.1 Indri indri | reverse complement strand
CTTAGAGTAGTACTGTTCTAGATTTTCATCCGGAAGACAAACAATGGGCATTTGGTGTAATACTTGAATGGTACTTAGTTCTTCCCTTACTTGTGAATATTTTGTGCCAGATCTGGAGGCAATGAGTGAGTGCTTTATGGCATTTCTATCTGCTGCTATGGAAGAGAGGTTTTCCCACCACCATTCTGTGCAGTCTTTATCTCGAGGGGGCTTTGGGAGTCCTCCTGCATTTTCCTCAAATAATATGTCACATGAGGAAGTTAGGAGCTTCCTGCTGTGGTCATAAGGGAGCAGAAGCTACAGAGTTTACAGGGAAATTGAACAGGAAGCCAAGTCTCCAATGCATCCATTAGAGGATGGAAAGAGCCAGCACACTTTGAGTTATGGGGCCGTAATTCCATCTTAGGATCTGGCAATAGCATAAACCACTTGAGTTCTTCCTTGGTAGTTTATGAACACTTCACCCTGTCTACCCTCACCCCACCTCCTGTCTTGGAAGATTAATAGCTCTGTAAATTATAGTTGTATAAAAATATATGTATTATATCTCAATATGAGGTTTCATATGGGTGTGGAAATGCCCCCAACTTACATCTCCCTGGGTGACGTGTCTTGCTTTGTGCACTCATGCAGTTTCAGTTTTGAAAAATAAAAAGGGGCTTCGAGACTGATAAAATCGCCATAAAAGGCTGTGGGTTTTGAGTCAGACTATTTATTCCAGGCTTACAAATAGCAAATGCAAAAAGCACAGAGGCAAGAAAAAGATGGACATTGGGAAATACCCCAGAGAGAAATGTGGCTGGAGTAGAGAACTTGAGTCGCTTGAGACCATGGCGGGGGTGTATGTGTGTGTGAGAGACACAGAGACAGAGAGAGCTCCCGATTGCACGAGGTATTTGGACTTCGAAGGTGATATACCTTTGAAGATTTATACCTTTGGAGGTATATATGAAGAAATGCACCTTTGAAGATTTCTACATGAGGAAGAGATATGATGAAAACGACATCCATGGTGGATTGGTTGCTGAGGGTGGCCCTAGGGACTACCCGCTGCCTGGAACAGAATCATAAGAGGAACAAGAAGTTTTACCTCGGGCTGTATTTGCATACTGATACTGTGTTTTGATTGCTTAGATTGTGTGTGATGGAGGTCTCAGCAGGAGCCAGTGGTGATCGTTGGTAGGTAGGTAGGCGTCCTTACTGCTTTTCTTCTAGGAGGGCAAAGGAACCTTCTTTGTCTTCCTGCCTCCTGGTTCTCTAGGAAGCTGTGCTTATGTCCGGATTTTTTGATCTGCGTATAAACATATCATATCCATATCCTATTCCAGGGACAGAGCACAGCCAGTGAAATCTAGGTCTCCCGATTTCTGTCATGGTGTTATTTCTAAGGTGATTGTTCTCTAATTATTTATTGAAATTGTATTGTCTGAATTCCTTAAGTCAGAGTCGAGATCCTCTCTCGGGACAGGGGGTGTGAGCCACTAATTAATTCTCTGAAAGGAAAGGGGAGGGGAAGAAGTAGAAGGAAAGAAAAAGAAAGAAAGCAGAAGGGAAGAGAAGCGGCAGCAACGGGGGGAAGTAGGACAGAGGGGAGAGAAGCAATAAAGAGCAGTTCAAAGATAGGATGGCGGCCCAGGGAGGACAGCTGCTACAAAAACGCTGACCAAGAAGCGACAGGAAGGTGTCCCGAGATGTAGGAGCAGCCTCTCACTTTCACCACGTGGAGGCAGACTCTACTCACAAAAAAAGCAACAACTCGCAAAGGCTGCAGGGCAAAAGCGATCGTCTTGGTGCGTAGAGGATTCGGTACCGACCTGATCGCTCGCTCCTGCCGCCCTTCAGGTCCCTGAATAGCTAGGGCCTCATTTCTGGGAGCAATGCCTGGGCGGGTTAAAGAAAAACAACCCCGACTTTGCTCAAACTTAGATTGTCACGTCATGTGGAGTACAGAATTACAGTTAAACCACATATAACAAGCCACTTTGCCATTTCACGGTATTATTTAAAATGTACGAGCACTCAAGCTTTTACGCTGGGCTCTCTTTTCTGTATGTCTTTCTCTTTACTGCAGAATTATTGCATATACATTATATGTGCGTTATTGTTCTGGTAATTTCACAAGGTTGGAAAGCACTCTTTTTAATATGTTCCAGCTCACTCTCAGTCTTGGCTTCTGTTATATTTTTAGCACAAGGTGATAAGAGTACATGCGAATGTACTCAAGAGTACATGGGGATGTCCGTTTCCAAAAAAAAAAAAAAAAAAAAAAAAAACCAAAAACTTATAAGCTCTGAGCCTTTGTGTTAAAGGAATATTTTTATTTGGAGAATGGTTGAAAACAACCAAATTACTGCAGCTAGTTCTGTGGTGCTTAAAAAGCAATCATTGCAAGCATCTGATTGCTTCTGGGCAATGCGACCAGCATAGCGAAAAACAGATCGAAGTGCAAACTGAGATATTAAAGGGGAACTATTTCCTCCACCTCCCCCAAGTTGTTAAGTATTATTATCCCTGAAAATAGCATTCCAATGTCCATTTCGTTTTCCTTTTGCTAGAATTTGCCCTTTTTTGAACCATATAGAACAAGTTAATTCCAGCGAGTATATATGCTTTCTAAAATAGACTTTCTAAGTAGCCAATTAAAAAACGGAATCTCTTAAAAATAAAAATATTCTCTTTGAAATGGTGATTGGGCCTCTGAGATAAAGAATCCTATTTGCAAGTTTAAAAGGAATAAGAACTTTCTCCTATCTGCAGGTTGAGTAAGGGCTGAAGAAAATGCAACTTGGCTTTTCAAAAAATAAATAAAGAAAGGGATAGCAAATTGATTGAACAATCGCTAGAAGTTTGGCTCCATTAGTCTTGTGCTTTTCAATCTATCCCAGTTAGCAATAAACTCAGTTTATGTGATTATACAAGGCGGCGGTTTTATTCAAATTGTCTGTTAAATTTGGTGGCACAAGAAGAAATGAAGCAAATCTTCTTTTCTGTAGCAAGATCTTGCGGCCCGCCCTTCTCATCCCTAAGTATAATGCGAAGAGCATTACCTCCACTTAAGATTTACATAACTTTTTATGAAACACCATCACACTAATTTAGTTGATGGCCCCTTTAACATTATAATCCATTACAGTGGCGGGGAGATGATTATTTCCGGATGTGGTTTCCTTCTTTCCATCTATTTCGCAAGCTGCATGCCGATGTTATGAAGCCCTTGCAAGGGGGGGAAAAAAAAGAAACTCCTTCTAAAATGATTTCTTGTTCTTAAAAAACAGGAGAACTGACTATAAAGAATGATTTACTATCAGTCTCTGCTTTGCAGCAGTGGAAAATTGGGAGAGGATCAAACATCCTCTCCAATTTGGCCGCCACCTTCTTGGTTTAATAGTGTTTTTAAATGAAATCTCTGACAGTCTTCGTCAGGGCTATTAATTTGTACCTTGCAGAAACGTGATACAAAATTTTTTGGAATACGGACCTAGGAGGAGGTTTTATAATGAAGAAATACGGGGACATCTGAAATTTTCTCTGGAAGTTGATGTGATCTCTTACCTGAAAATTAAAGGCTTTGACCCAAACTTTGAGATTCCCTCTGGGTTAATTGGTGTTAGTAGAAGGTCTGATGGATACAGAAGGGACAAAACTCGCAAAGTCTGTTTTTTGCAACTAGTGTAGGGCCAAGGCTTTGGCTTTCTCTTGTTTGACTCCATCCCTTGAGAGACTCGTTTGTTTTTAGTACCTAATTTTATTGTTCATTCTCACTAACCATCAAATCTCAACGTACTTTTAGAAAAAAGTTAACCAGAAGTAATTACTTGGGGAACACAAAGTCCATATCTGTATATGAGATCAAACATTTCCAACCTTCCCTTGATATTTACCTCTAAATAACTACTCTTCTTTCTAATGCTTTCTCCTGGTTTTTGTGACAAACAAACAGCAGGGGATGTCTTCAGGCTAATTACCCGGGACTGTTATGTGATCCTGCTGGGAGTAGGACTAAGCAGAGCTCTATTTCCAGCTTTAGTTTCAGGGGGAAACTAAACCCCAGACCTATGCAGACTTCTCAGATCTAAAGTAGTTCTGGTCCAGGAGTCCCTTGCCCTCCACTGAATGGGAGGACCCGGCTATGAGGAGGGTGACTGCTAGTACCCTATGCACAGGTGGCTGCAAGTGGCCTTGGTGTTGCTATGCAGCCAACCCTTCCTCTCCCCTCATTGAGAAGGTTGAGTGTGGGTGTGAAAAGGATGAGAAACAAAAAGGGGAAGGAAAGAAGATAACTGCAGTGACTAAAAATCTAGACTTTTTTGGGGGGAGGGAAAAACCCTCAACATAAAAGTTGATGGTCACATAGATAATTGTGAGACTTTCTCAGATCTGGTGTCCACACTGCAAACCCAGCCCCAGGCATCTGCCAAGTCCTGCCTGCTCTCAAGAGCGGTGCACGTTGGCCTCTACGAGGGAGGACTCCTTCAGCTGCAAGTGACAGACACCCAATTCAGACTTCTTTTAAAAAGAATTCCAGGGGTGTTTCTTCCTCCCGATGCTGTTCCCAAGTCTGCTGATCTGTACATCTGTCACCAGGATTTGTTTCTGCCTATTTATTCTTCAGACAGATAAGCATCATGGCTGCCAGACACCTGGGACTTATAATCAACCACTGTAGAGACCCCAGCATCCTGGAGGGGAATGTGAGGTCAGGTCTGGGCCATGTGCCCACTGTGGAGTCAGGGGTGGGTGAGGTTAGCTTCACACAAGCCATAGGAATGGACTTTCAAAAGAAAGATAGCTTCTATTACCAGAAGTATATGAGGCAGTGGTTCTGGGCTCCCAAACCCCAAAAACGTCCAGTACAGAATCCTTTTCTATACACAGCAAAAATGCCAGGATCAATACTATGTTGCCATTATCTCACAGTATAGGGGATAATGCTGCTTTTCAGGAAACTGCTGCTGCTGCTCTTTTCTGCCTTTTCCCTTGGGTCCAGGTTGAACCTGTACCTTGACCTCTGCTCGTGGCTTTTGGCTTCTGCCTTTGCCTTCACGTGGGGCTTCCATCATAGGATGTGATATACATCTTATCGATATGTCTCAACACCTATGGACTCCTTAAGTGTATGGCCTGATACCTCCCTTGGCTTCATCATGGACACTCCTAGAGTCCAATAGCTGTCTTTTATAGTACTTTGTCCTTGCTCTGTGGTGACCCCTTGCCTAAATGGAGCACCCTTCGTCATGTCTGGCCACATTGGCCCAGTCCCTCTTGGCTCCTTCTCGTCTGTTGTGTGTCTGGGCTGGGCCTGACCCGGTAGCAAGGGAGATGACTCGTTGCACTGCAGAGAGCATGCCAATTTTGTGCACGGCCTGATCCCTGGCCAACACACTCATTTACTGGCCTGCAAATAAGGGCCGGAGAAACATAAGGGCACGAGCCTCTAGATGACAACATTATACATGTATGGTGGATGTACTTTACCATTTCATGTGATTGGAAAGTATTAGGAGGAAAAATATTCCCCTCATGACATATTTTACATCAGCAGTCATGTTTTCCTGGAAATTGATTTAACTTTTAATACCTCAGAAAAAATCCTATATAAAACACTTAATAGCCAGAGAGAAGGACTGTATTTCCCATCTTTGCACTAAGGTTACAAAATGCCTTTCCCCACTGACTAGTGTGTATTGTTCCCCACATTGTGATTGCACCACTGTTTGCTCATTCACTTGTTCCTTCATTCATTCACAAGCATTCATGTGCCAGGCTCTTCGTAGCATACTAAGGATACAACAATGAGTAAGACTCTACGCCACCCTCAAGGAGCTCTCAGCCTAGTCAAAGGCAAATAAATACTGAATTCAAACACAGTGGGACAGATGCTTTAGGTGCATCTATCTGGGACATCAAATGGGAGCTCAGAGGAAACAATGTTGTAGGGTGGGCTTGAGGGTGGGCAAGGTTTCAGTGGAGAGGGAGCCACTGAGTTGAATCTCGTAGAATAATTCATTAAGCGGAAACATGGAGAAAGTATATTCCAGGAAGTGTATTGCAGGAAGGAGCGTGTTGGGTGGCATAGGGTTGAACTGTTACAGTGCATTTGAGAAAGAGTAATTAAGTGCAATAGCACATAGGGTATATTGCAGGGAAGAGAGGGGCGGTAGGCAGAGGTCAGATCATGCAAGGTTTTAGAAATTGTATTGAGTTTGTATTTTATCCAGAGGAAGAGAGAAAAAATTAAGTTAAATAGGAGTCTACTGTGATTAAATTTGTGTTTTAGGACGATCACTGTAGTGTTAGTGGGAATGTTACCTGGAAGGGAGTGAGAATGAGGAAGACCAGCTAAGGGGCTATGGCAGTAGTCCACACCTGGGATGACCAGGGCTTGAACTAGGGCAGTCAAGGTGGGCTTAGAGGCAAGGGAGCAGATTTAAAATACATCAAAAGACTATACTTTCAGGCATCATTTCTATGGCTCATTACTAGAGAAGTTTCTCTGAACATGTGGATCACCGGAAACCATGAGGAGGAGGCACCGCGTTCTGAGGTGAAGCCAGCTCTTGGTGTTGCTTCACTGCCACTGCCGTTCACCATCGATGATCGTTCTTCTCTTCCTTTGGGAGAGTAAGAGGGAGAGAATGCAGTCTGAGTGGAAGAGGAAGAAGGGGAGGAGGAGGAGGAGGAAGAGGAAGCAGAAGAGGAAGAAGATAAAATACATTGAAGCATATCAAAAAATGGCAGGGATTTAGGCTAAATGTTTGGCTTTAGTTTTGGGTGATGCAGTATGTGGGGAAAGGCACTAAACCAGACTGGGGAATATAGGCTTAGTCATTGTTTTGGATATACTAATTTAGTTTTATATCTATCTAGTTGGAACTGAGCGAGGGACATCAAGTATAGATGTCCAGTATGTGGCTGATATATGAAGCTGGAGCTCAAGAGAGAAGTCTGAGCTAAAGACATAGATTTGAGAGTTGCTTGTCATGGGAAGGGTGGCTAACCTGTGGGGGTGCATGAAGTCGTTTAGGGAGGACACACATAGTAAAAAGGGAAGAGGGCCAAGGACAAAGCTCTGGAGAATACCGACTCTTACTGAGAAACAGGAAGAACAGTTCAGACAGAGAAGACAAGGGCAGATGACAAGGGCAAAGGAGCATGAAGGGGCACAGAAATTTGGGGTGTCTTTCAACAAGAAAGGAATGTGCGGTGGGGAAGAAGCTGAGTTGAGACTGATTGATGGTCCAAGGGATTTGCCAATGGAAATTTCTCTGGTTGCTTTTCCTGAACAATGTCAGCAGAGTTGAGGGGCAGAAGCTTGATTGCAGAGAGCCAAAAAGTGAATGGAAGGCGGGAAGGTGCAGATAGTGAATTTAGAGGATTTGTATTGCTCATTTAATTCTCAGTTTTCTCTCCTAGATTGTACGTGGGAGGGAACAGGAGCAACATTGATCTTGATTAACATTCTAATCCTAGTACCAAATGCAGTACCCCGTCCGTACAAGGCATTTAATAAATATTTGGTGAATGAGAGGTGAGACATGGTGGGAGATAAGGGCATTAAATACAAAGGAGGCTTTTTATTTTCTTACATAGACTTGGGAAAAACATAGAATAGCTTGAAAATATACACTAAACAAGATTTCAGAGAAAGCATAAAAGGATAGACTTTTGCTGTGGATATCACAGCATTTATTTGGCATTTCCTCTAGGTCTTCCTAAAAATCATCCAAAAGCAAAAAATGAGTACAAAACCCCAAAACATGAGCTCCACTTTGACGGAACTAAGGAACTGTAAATGTCCAAAGCAATGACAATAGAGAAGGGAGAATTTATGAGACTGGGGACAGAGGATGTAGAGACTGCAGGTCTCCAAGAGCCAGCAGAGGTAAAGGGGACACTCCCTGAGGTGCAAACCCAGAACCCAAACCCCCATTGCCTCAGGGTCCGTACCCAGGGCAGGGGTGCTCCTGGATGCTATTTGCTTTTAAGAATCAGAGGAGACAGAGCCAAATGAGAAGACACAGAGAGACTGTAGGTAGAGGAAATGGAAACCTCTGTAGTATCGGGGAGAAGAAATTTGCTATTTCAAGAAAGAGCCACTGTTGCCCATCATCACCACTCACACAAACCCTGGGCACTGAGAACACTCCAGCCAGATTGGAGCATGACGCTGGCCTCTTCCCAACATCTGCAAATAGTTGGTCTGGAAAAACTCATCTCTTTCAATAATGAAGAATCAAAAAGTGAGAATCCATATGACTATGAACCACAGGGAGGAGGACGAAGGAACAGAAAAACATGTCAGGCAAGGAATACTCAAGAAAAATGTTGCCTTGGAGCAGATGAATACTACAACCAAATATATTGTGTGAATTAAAAATAGTAATTAGAGTGGTGGCTTTATGAAACAAGAACTTCAGAGATGCAAGAGCCTAAAGGAGAGAGAGTGAAATAGAGGAGAAGATAAAATGTAAGTAGGAAGAGCCCAAGAAGGGAAAAAGGTAAAACTATCATAGAAATGAAGGCAAAATTGGAAGGACCAGAAATGAAAATAGACACTGCTAAAACACAGTAAAGAACATAGAGGATCAACTAGGAAAAGGAAAATGAAAAAGAAAAAGAAAATGTTAAAAAGAATTAGAGAAAATGATAGATGGAAGAAACAGGTAAAGAAGATTCAATGTACACAACAGGCTTTTTTTTTTTTGAGACAGAGTCTTGCTCTCTCACCCCAGGCAGAGTGCAGTGATGCCATTATAGCTCACTGCAACCTCAAATTCCTGGGCTCATGTGATCCTCCTGCCTCAGCCTCCCAAGTAGCTGGGACTACAGGTGTGTGCCACGTCGCCCGGCTAATTTTTCTAGTTTTAGTAGAGACAGTGTCTCGCTCTTGCTCAGGCTGGTCTTGAACTCCTGACCTCAAGTGATCCTCCGGCCTTGGCCTCCCAGAGTGCTGGGATTACAGGCCTGAGTCACCGCGCCTGGCCCACAACAGCATTTAAAAAATGCTCAACCTCCCTCTTAGTAAGAGAAATGCACATCAGACATACACTGAAAGAAGGATGTCTATTTCTAGCAACGTCAGGAGAACGCAAGTAGATCTTACTCAAGGACAGCATGGATATTGCTTAGTAGTCTGAAGAGACTGAACATCTTTTTCCATGAGACTGGAGAGAAGAAAATACAATTGGTTCAGATACAGGAACCTCATCAACTTTGCCTTGACAAAACTGTTTTCTCTGTAGAGAGGGAGTCAAGCACATCTGCTGGGGTTAGCAGGGTGAGTGGAAAGGAAGGAAGCAGCCTCACAAGAGTACTGGAGAGTTAGGAAAACATCCGTGTGGAATGGAAGAAGGCACTTTCTAGAAAATGTAAAAGAATTGGTGAGAGATGTCTTTGAGTTGCTGATGTGTACAATGTGGTCTCCTACAGCAAGCTCAGCTGCCTGCCGGGGGAGTGAGGAAGACAAAAGTTGGGGGTCCCAGATCAGGTAGATCAGGTGAGAGACAAAGGGGCAAGAGTGCTAGCAAGGAATGGTTGAAGCAAAAACGGAAGTGTCAAATGAGGTTGGGGATTTTTGAATTTATTTAATTTATTGGATTTCAGAAGTTGAATATTCCAAATCACAGACCTGTAGGAGGGGGGAGCCTCCTGTATGCCCTACTCTTCTTTTTTCAAAGTAGAAGACATGCTGATAATCTGCTCGGTCAAATTCCATGTACTGATTAGGTCACATTTACTTGTGGTGCAGTAAATTTGAGAAAAAATGTCAATTCATAGATATGACTTGCTCTCTTCTCTCTCTTTCACCCAAGCAACCAAAGTAGTTAGCTGACCAAGGTTTATTCTGAAGGACCACTGCCCATCTTATCTTCTTCTGTCTTCCTGGTCTGTGTAGCTTAACGAGATGAGCTTGGTGGGCTCACACCCTGTCTTTTTTTCTTCCTTGCATCTGCCTGGAGTTTGGAGAGATCCAAGTTACAGGTTGAGCCTCATATACTGCTTTAGTCTGAAGCTTACTAGATTATGGGAAAAGGGTGCCTCCTAGGCTGCAGCTCAACCCACTGTGTTTGCTTCACAGGGTTTGGAGAAAAGCAGTCAAGACCAGATATTCTTGGCAAATATCTTCTCTACAGCGTGGACAACTCCCTTCTCTCCAACATCCAGCAACAAGAGGAAAGACTCTAGGGTGTGACTTTGGGTATGGGACTCTGCAGAGAAGAATGGCTGAAAGCCTTTGAAGTAGAAGAAAGATAAAGCTCCACATCTTATTTTACGTTTAGCAATGTCAGAAGCACTTTTGATTCAAGCTGGTAATAGATTGCTTCTGCAGGGAGTCAACAGTTTTAAAACAGTCATCTCAAAATCTAGAAGATGTGTTGGGGCTTTTACAGTATTGAAAAGCCCAAAGGGCTTAGGGCTAAGTGGGAAATGAATAATAATAATAATAATTTAATAAACCAGTAAGTTCGGTAACACCTTACATGAGTATTAAAAAGCAATTCCTGCACTATTACTGTTTATAGCAAGAGACACAAATCTTGACATTGGATGTTTATGTAAACATAAAGGTTTACATTTTAGATGAGTAAAGATGAGTTCTGCAGTAAAATAATTTGTTACAGGGGAATCCAAATCTCTTTACAGAGAGATGTAACAGGGAAAATCTGCAGGTATGATAGAGCAGAGTATTCAGTTTAATCTTATTTGGTGGGTAGGCGCAGTGGCTTGTGGCACTTTGGGAGGCTGAGACAGGAGGATCACTTGAAGCCAGGAGTTTGAGACCAGCTTGGGCAACATAGTGAGACCCTGTCTCTACAAAAAATAAAAAAAATTAGCTGAGCATGGTGGCATGCACCTGTAGTCCCAGCTACTCGGGAAACTGACGCAGGAGGATCACTTGAGCTCAGGAATTTGAGGTTACAGTGAGTTTCAGGTTAGAGTGAACTATGATCGCGTCACGGCACTCTAGATTGGGTGACAAAGCCAGACTCTATCTCTTTAAAAAACAACAACAACAACAACAACAACAAAAACTTAGTCTTTGTTTATGTTCCTAAATCATAAATATGATTTCCTTGTAAACATAGATGATGGATTTACAGCACGGTGTCTGAATAAGCAAAATATTTAATTTCTATCTAAATGACATTTTCCTTTCTCAAAAAGCGGTCTGTATTTCTGTAGGGTCAGGGTTGGGGTTATCTACAATCCCTTAGACTGGAATGGGATCGAGAGAATGTGAGCTTCTAAATGAATGGGCTCTGAAGAATCCATAGCTGGTAAGTGGGGTGAAACTTTTGAATACAGAGAATGGGAATAAAGAGGTTAGGCAGTTTCTGTACAATATCTGCCTCTTAATACGTAGTCAATAAATGTATGTTATAATCATTACTTCTACGTCTTTTTTTTAGAAACAACTTTAGTGAAGGCATCAGGAGTTAAGTTGTGGAAGAAATTTTGAACAAGCTGTTTTTCACAGATCGCGTGATTTGTGAGAGTAGAAGAAGAGAAAGATACCATTCACTAGGAGTGGCTTAGCTGTCCTCATTTATCCAATTCCGAGACCCAGTCAGCTCTGGATGCTGGCACTCTGCTCTGGGTTGGTCCGTCTGTCTGTCTACTATCCATCTACCTACCTACCTACCTATCATTTTGGGGCTAGCTGTATTGAGATATAATTCATATACTATAGAATTCACCCATGTTTTTTAGTATATTCACAGAGTTGTGCAGCCATCACTATAATCAATTTTAGGACATTGTTATTGCTCCAAAAAGAAACATGTGCCCTCAGCAGTCACTCCCATTTCCCCCCAGCCATCCCTTTCCCCAGCCCGAGGCAACCACTAATCTCCTATAGATCTGCTTATTCTGGACTTTTTATATAAATAGGATCATACGATATGTGTTCTGTGATTGGCTTCTTTCCCTTAGCATAATGTTTCTCAGGGTCATCCATTTGTAGCATATATCATTATGTCATTCATTTTTTATGACTAAGTGATATTCCATTTTAGGGCTATTCATTTTATTTGTCCATTCATCACTTGATGCACTTGTTTACACTTTTTGGCTGCTACAAATAATGCTGCTATGAACATTGTGTACAAATTTTTGTGTGGATGAATGTTTTTATTTCTCTTGGGTAAATACCTAGGAGTAGAATTTCTGGGTCATATGGTACCTCTGTTTAACCTTTGAAGCACTGCCAGACTGTTTTCCAAAGTGGCTGCACCATTTTATACATTCCGACCAGCAGAATATAGGGATTCTAATTTCTCCACATGCTTGCCAACACATCATTTTCTGTGCTATTGATTATAGCCATCCTCGTGGATGGGAAATAGCCTCTTATTATGGTTTTGATTTCTCTTTCTCTGATGGGCAATGATATTGAGCATCTTTTCATGTGCTTACTGGCCATTCATATATATTCTTTAGAGAAATATATATTAAGGTCCTTTGCCTATTTTAAAATTGGGTAGTCTTTTTATTATTGAGTTGTAAGAATTCTTTAAATATCCTAGACACACACAAGTTTGTTATCAGATATATAATTTGCAAATATTTTCTCCCTCTGAATTTATTTTTAGTTAACAGCTTTAGCCACTGCAGAAAGCCTTCTGAAAAGAATTAAAGGAAAAAAACGCTGGGATTCTATCTATATTTATGATCATGATGTAATTGTCCCATCCAGGGGCTTTTTATATGTGGTTTTAGGTTTAGGCAGAATGAAAAATGCACTTGCTGTATAAAAAAGTCAATCACAAATTTCATTCTGTTTCCCATTTGGTAGTAATACAAGAGGGGGAGGAAATTTGTTTGTACCATATGTAACCTCCTATTATTCTGCATTAGCCTTAGTGTTTCTATCCATATTTAATTTTTAGGAGCTGATTTAGAGTGACTCTGATGGAATAGCTAGACTTGGTGACTTTGACCTTGATGGAATAACTAGACTTTAACAGGCATTTGAAAGAATCCCAGTGCAGAATGTAAGATCTGACCTTTCTAAAGTTCACCCCTTAACTTACTTCCCTCTAAGGGAATTGAAATTCTTGTTTACTCTGGTTTTTCAATATATTCTTTACATATTTAAATTTGTTCATTCCAGATTATTTAAAATCTAGGCCCTCTCAAAAATAAACCTCTCTATTTGTTCATTTTAAGAATGTCATAACGGAAGTTTTAACAGTGCCAATGAAAATAGATCCTATGATTCCCCTCTAATTATATGGGCCATGGCAATTTTAATTTCTTATTTAAATTGCCATAGAAATTTACATACTAAAAATTTTGACTGATACATGCAGTTATTCATCTGCTTTTAGGATAATTCATGGAGTACCAAGAACCATGGAATGTAAGAACTCAGAGATGGTTTACTGCAACTCTTTATGAGTTGTAATAATACCAGTAAGTGCATATTAATATATGTGATTTTTATACTCTTCTGTATTGTTCAAATTTTATAGAATTAATATCTGTTATTTTATAATTCAATAAGCAATTATTTTAAAACTTGACCTTTTATTATTGTACAAGCAGTACTTGTTCATTGTAGAAAACAGAAATTACACATAAGTGGAAACTAGAAGATAAATTTCAGTTGTAATTCTACCACATAGAGATTACCACTGTTAACATTTTGGCGTGGATCTTTCCAGAAAAATTAATATTATATAGTGATGCTGGTTTGTTACCTACTTTTTCTGCCAGCAGTATGTTGTGAATATCTTTCTGTATAATAAACATATTACATATATAGAAAAAATAACCTTCAAATCCATGTCCATGTTTGACAATTAAATTAACCTTGTGAGGTAGGCAGGGGAAGTATTATTTTCTCTGTTCTATGCATAAAGAGATAATGGCAAAGAGAATTTAATCAGCTTAAGTTCTCAAAAGATAATGGAAATGGGACTACTATTTGCATTTTGACTCACACGCCAGTGTTCTTTTCACTTATATGTTGGTAATAGGGTGATGACGCTATAGAAGCTGAATTGTTAAGGTAGGAAATTACAGCAAATCTTAATTAAGGGCATTCCTGAGTCTGAGTAAACAAAAAATATTGGATTGAATTATGAACTGCTGTTGAAAGGAATTGGATAGCTTTTTTGGTGCCTCATTAGCAGCTAATTAATTGCTACCATGTAAATACCTGAATGATGCAAATATCTTAGGAATAATGGAGAAAATAATTTACAAACAAAGAAAAGAACGGATGTGGCTCTACACATTAGATAATAAAATGATTATCTAGAAACTATCCAAGAGTTTGGAGAGGTGAGCTGAATCTATCAAGATGATGTGTAACAGACGAAGGCAAAGTTCTCCACTTGGGACCTGTGCATATCTGTAGAAAACCTTCATTAACTTCTCTCCCTGCTAAGCTCAGTTACAGCGGCACCTGGATGGATACGTGCAGGCTGGTTGCCGCTGTGTCTGTGCAGAAACTGACAATAAGGATCTGCTCTGCAGTTACAGCATTCTCCTGTCTGCTACATGTACCAAGAGTGGGATTGGCTAACCCCTGTATCTATATCCTTCTTTGCACCTAGAAAGGCATTTGAATTAATGCCACCTAGTTTAAGACATAGCCCAGTGGCAAGTATGACAAAGACACATGTGTGATGAAGCCATTGAAAAAGGTCAATGGGAATCCTTCTTTAATAGGAGAATATCACTGAAAACAGACATAAGCAATTACGACCTGTTGGTTAAATATGGCCTGCCCTCTGTTTTAGTAAAAAACCATTCTGTTGAAAGTGTAGTCGTGACTGTTCCTCACTGTATTGCCTATGGCTGCTTTTGCACTACAAGGCAAAGTTGAGGAATTGAACAGAGATTGTATGGGGGGTAAAGCTGAAAATATTTACTATCTGGCCCTTTACAAAAAATATTTGCCCATCCATGATCTAGAGTGAAGATATGGGAGGGAGAGGAGAGCTAAGCTGCATTCTGAGTCCCAGGCATTGCAATTTAAAGAGAGGTCAGAGAAAGCATGCCTGGAGGAAACTCACCATTAAGGTACAGGAACTCAAAATTAAGTATCATCTAGAATGAGAAAGAGATTGAGACATTTTAACCTGGAAAAGAGAAGCTTTGGAGATGGAGGGAAGTATAGGGCAGTGGAAGATTCTTAGCTGAATTTAAATGCTGGAAGAATGTTGAGCAGAAGGAGTTTGTAGCCCCTAAAAGGACCATCAGTGACAGTTACAGGGAGACCATTTATTGGACTTTATAGCAATGAGGAATTAAAACATGTAACAGATTGGCCTAGGAGGTGGGATCACCTTGTCAGAGTCCAAAGGATTCATGGCTGGACTGGATGATTATGCACTGGCAACATTAGAGAGGAGATTGATGAATAGTAGTCATCACCATTTTGGGGATGTTTACTATCCACCACCTCTTTATACTCATCACCTCTAATACTAATAATAACTTTATACTATTACAAACCTCACTTTGTGGATGAAGAAACAATTCAGAAAGAGAAAAACATATTTCCCAACTCAAAAGGCTAGTAACTATCAGATCTATAGTCAGAATGGTTGTTGGAAAAGAGGTTAAGAGGTTCTTATAAACATTTTTTGAGGTATTTTTAGAAACATAGAAAAGGGCAAAGAATAATATAACTAACATAGATATTTCTACCACCCAGATTGACAATTATTAACAACTGTCAATTCTGGGTTATGAAAATCTCTATGATATTTATTTCTAAGTTAGTTATATTAATTATATAACTATACTTATGTAATTTCAACCATATTTTAAAAAACTATATAATTAATATACACCCTGAAATATTATACTTTTAATAATATTTGTAGACACTATCTTCTTTGGAACTACCAGGATCTCCATTCTTCTTGTGTCTGTTGTAGCTAATATTCTTAAATTCTCCATGGGACTCTCTGATCACAAACTGATTTTGGGGGCCCTGAATTTATACACACATACATATATATATATATATGTGTGTGTATATATATATATATATACACACATATGGAGAGAGACAGTTTATTTTCATTGACAAGTTAATTATCTAACCTTTGTATGTTCCTGGTACTCCTTTGCATGGCCCTGCTCTGACCGACTCAGTAAAAGGAGCAAGATCTTGCCTTATTAAACAAGGTCCCATCTTGCAATGAAACATACATTTTATTTAGGGTGCATAGAAAATTGGAAGTGATTGATTCAACATTTTCACATCACAATTTTGTTTTATTTTTTCTTTCTTCCTTTCCTCATTTTACTTCCCATTTTTCATCTTGAAAGAGTTGTGTAAGCTATACTTGACTGGTGGTCAAAATAGCTGACTGAAGTTGTTAATGTTTTCAGAACCCATTTCCTCCCATCCTCTGTGCAATCCTGCCAAACTGCTGTGTTCTCCAGACACAAAATGATTCCGGTTAACAACTACCTTAATGATATGGGAAGTGAGAGCATACTGCTTTTCCCAAGATGAACAGAGCAATCCCAGCAGAGAACTCACAGTTATGGCTCATTTTCTTAATGAAATGTTGATCAGATTAAACTGCTTGTTTCAGTGACTTTTACTCTTCTTGATGATGGGGAATTGTGCCTCCTGCTAAGTAATGGCCCCCAAATGTGTTCCTGGGAGTCCCATGAGGTAAAGGGGTTTCACGTGCCTTCCCAGACAAGTAGCAGCCTCAGCTTTTCCTCTTGCCTTCTCCTCGAATACCCTCCTTCTGGGGTATTTCTGTGTCCTCCCAGCACCCCAGTCTGCCAGCTTGTTCTGCCCTTTCCTTTGGGTATGACCTTGGGCACCACTGCTAATGACAGGGAGCCTATGAAATGCCGAAGCTTTGTGTGATCTGTGGCAGAGTTGGGGGGCACTGACTCTTCTCTGTGTCCTCTCTATTGAGGTGGCACTAAAGTCACTCGTGCCCAATGCCCCTCAGAGATTTTGGAGAATTTACTTGTATTAATTTGCTAGGGCTGTTGTAACAAAGTACCACAAACTGGGTGACTTAAAAGAAATTTATCATCTCACAGTTCTGGAGGCCAGAAGTACTCAAGGCATGGGCATGATTGGTTTGTTATGAGGCGGTGAGGGAGAATCTGATCCGTGCTTCTCCCCTGGGTTCTGGGTGTCTGCTGGTAATCTGTGGTGTTCCTTGGCTTGTAAAAGCATCACCCTGATCCCTGCTGTTGTCTTCATGTAGCATTCCCCCTGTGCGCATGCCTGTGTTCAAATTCTTCCTTTTTATAAGGGCACCCGTCATATTGGACTAGGGACCCACCCTACTTCAGTCTGACCTCATCTTAACTAATTATATCTGCAACCACTCTCTTTCCAAATAAGGTCACATTCTAAGGCACTGGGGGTTGAGACTCTACCATATGAATTTGTGGTGGGCTGGGGTGTACAATTCAACCCGTAATACCACTCTGGGGTTTTAAAATTTTTGTCTTAGTAAGAAATAGACATTTTGGTCTCAGGACTGTTGATAAGCATAAAAAAGATAACACAAGGGAGTCACTCTCTAAATGGAAAGGCACTATCCAGACGGTAGCTATTATTAAGGAATAAAGTGTTTATGTCTGCATGGAGTGTCCCATTAGAGGTCTGCTTGGAGAAGAAACACTACAGAAAGGTCTACAGGCCCCTTTCCCCATTGTCACAGAAAGATGTGGAAGGTCGCTGCATTTTTATCCAATAGGAAGTTGTTGGTGTTATAAGAGGGCTGGTAAAATGTACTCCTACCTCTCATCTTCCATCCACATGGAGAATTCATTACTGGCTTTTCCCAAAGACAATGAACTACAACAACCTTTTCATTTGTCCTTTCAGGTATTCTTGATATTTGGCTTAAGCTTTGATTGTAATAATCTCCTTGGGAGTGGAGCAGTGAGTGGAGTCACAGAATGTGGAAGGAGGTTTAGAGATCTTCTGTTTGTACTAGATCTTGGTTCAGCACTTTTGATAATGGTCACTGTTCCCTTGATGAGCACACAGGGATCCAGAGAGCTGAGAGGCTGCCTGAGGTCCCACGAGTGTTTGGAGAACTTTTGCTTCTTCATGGTTCTTCGCAATGCCGTGCTTTAGATCAGCGGTCCTTTTCTTCAATGCTATTAGTCAGCTCACTTTGCCTTTCCTCTAGGTTCTTATTAGTCTGGGTGTAGGTCATTATATTATAATGACGTATTTACTTGTCTGTTCCACTGACCCAGAGAACTTCTGAGGCCAGGGCATGTGTACTCACCTCTGTAGCTCAAAGCCCAGAACACTGATTCTCAAACTGTAGCATGCATCAGAATCACCTGGAGGGCTTGTTAAACCCCAGATTGATGGGCCTGCTCCCAGATGTTCTGGTTCAGCAGGTGTGGATGGGGGCTGAAAATGTGCATTTCTAACGATAAATTCCCAGGTGTTGCTGATACCGCTGGTCTGGGGTCCACATTTTGAGAATGTCTGACCCAGAACAGTTGCTGGCATACAGTAAGTGCACAATAAATGTTTTTGGAAAGCATGAATGAAGGTGAAAAAGATTATGTTTTATGTGATACTAGAAACACCATGCAGAGAAAGCAGGGGATTGCTTATCTGCCCCCTCCGATTCCCCAGGGAGATGAGGATAAGATGAGATTATTTACTGGAAGGACTTTGAAAGCTGCTACAGCTTTTGCCAGTCCTGTCAATGCCTAATCCTCATCAGGAGAGTCGGTTTGGGGCTTGGCTAGTGCAGAAACAGAGGAGACAAACCTAGAGTTTCCTCACCTGCTATTTTGGGGCAAAAGTAATAAAAAAACACCATACTTTCTATCTCAAAACTGCAAAAGCTGATTTTCTGTCACCTTTCACCAGCACAGGACTTTTCAGTTCAGTCTAGCAGCCCCTTTTAGGGAAGAGCTGACTTCTCATAGTTTTCTAGACCAATAAAATCAACCATAAATAAAACCATAAACCAAGGGAAATACATTGGCAGTTGGTTGAAAAAAATCGAACCCACTTGATTAAATGCCAATTAAGTTTTAAAAATTGTATTCATGCAAATCACATGTTCCAAAAAGGTTTGCATTAAAGCATCTGATTAATTTCATGGAAAAATAGGAATATAGTCTGTTTCAAAAAAGTAATTAAATATAATTATATATTGATTACTATACCTAATAATGCTGCTATGTTAACAATGCATTTCCAACACATGCCCCTCTGAAAATGAAATGTTTCCTTGAGTCTGGGTGAACCATCAGAATCTCTGATTCCTGTTTTCCCAATCATTTGAAAACTGGGGTGGTTTCAAATGGATCCACTGCAAAGGAAGGAGTATGGGATCAGTGGCCAATCTACTAGGTGAATTGTGGAGAAAAAAGCGATAAGAGTTGATTGTTAGTAGTTCTTGAGAGTGAATTGGGGGTTGGGCTTTTGGTAGAAAAAGGGAAGAAGTTAATGGGAAAAAAAAAGGATTAAAAATTTAAGAGAAAGACCAACATCCTGATGGAAGCCAGGGAACTTGAGGTCTCAAAAGGAAGAGGGCATCTTAGAATGAAGAAGTGGGTCCTCTTCTTCTGAGACAGGAGAAAGTGAAAGTGGGCAAAAAAGGTATGGTGACAGTTTTTCCTGATGAAAGTTTAGTGATCTCATCTCCTCACTTGGAGGAGGAACCCGAAATCCAAAGAGATGAAGTGTCCTGTTCAAGGTCACTTTACAAAGGTGGGCTCCAGGTGTAGCGTCAGGTCACAGTTTTCCTTCACAAGTGCCATTTCCACGTCCCTGCAACCACATTGTGTTTCCTTTGCACATTAAACAATTGTTTACTGAGATATGGCTGATGGCTGTGGGAGAGAAAAAGGATAAGAAAAAAATAAAGGCAAATTCAATTTAGATGAGAAACAATTTAAATGCTTAATTGATTGGGGGGAAAAGCCAAGAACAGGTGGTGCTCTAGTCTGCCAGAAATCTTCAAATGAGAGTCTGGATGTCATTATTTTGTATTCAAAATGAAAAATGTAGAAGTCTTTGAGTATAAAGATACATCATAGCATGTAAGGTGCTTATATCAAGAAATCTGATTTGGACGGAAGAGAACATCCACTTTTTGAGAGGTAAAGGCAGATTCCAACTGCATAGCCAATGTTTACATAGACTCATATAGATTGTATCAATGGTAGCAGGGAAGTTTTCATTCAGTTGCAAAATGGCAATCTGGAAGAAAATGGCTCCACGACCACCATTCCAGCTGTGGTGGTTGATCTTGGGGTGCTAACCTGACTGGATTAAGGGATACTTAGATAGCATTAATTGGTAAAGCATTAATTATTCCCAATGCTCAGTAGGCACTGACCCTGTCCCTCTTCTGCTGAAAGGTAAACCAAGATGGTTTTGCTTTTGACTAGAATGATTCATTCTCTCTCTTTCTTTCTCTCCATTGATTTCTCTGGTTCTGAGGCTTTTAGACTCAGCCTGTGCCATGCTACTGGTTTTCCTGACCCTCTAGCTTTCAGATGGCCTATTGTGGGACTTGTCAGCCCACATAATCCAGGTCAGCCAATTCCTCTAATAAATCTCTCTTCACATATTTCACTGTATATCTTACCCGTTCTGTTTCTCTGGAGAACCCTGACTAAAACACCAGGCGTGCCAAACTATTATTTGTACCCCATTCTACCAAAGGCAAGATATTCATGGTCCTACTTTTTCAACTTTCACTCCAAATGTCTATTTCCCATCAATGTTCCCTAGTGAAGGACCACACCTGTATTTGTACAAGTTGTGTTTATTACTCATCCCAGCAAGGGAGAATACACACCATGGCGAATCATGGACTATTTCAGTAACAGGGTATTAGAAAGGATCTATAGGATTTAAGCTTTCATTGGGTAATTCTGGAGGATCCAGTGACTGGGAGTTCACTCTGGACTGGGTATTATTTGAAAGCAGGAACAATTCTATAGTTGGATGTCTCAATAAATCTTATCTGTAGGGAGAGCAGTAAAGCTAAAGCCATGACTGGGAATGAAGCAGCAGTCACTCATATTAGCTGGGGGAGAGGGATTTTGGGTATTTTGTGGCTTGTTTTTTGTCTCTGTTCAGATATAATTACTGAGTGGCCATGTTGTTGTCTCGTTCCAACATGGTCATAGAGTGGTCTCGTCTGATCTTGAGCTTCTGTGCAATTGTTTATGGTCAACAGGAGAATGCCAAGACCCAGCTAATCATACCAGTTCATCTCCTGGGATGTCAAGGGCTGCTTTTCTCTTTTTTGGTATGAATTTATTTAGAAAAAAAAATGGCAAAGTTGCAGAATGTGATTTCCAAAATTGTGAGTGTATATCTCTACTGATCTCCATGTCAATACATACAACTGACCAGTGTGTATTTTGGGTGAGTTTACTACACACCGTGGAGCCCTTGTACTAACTACTCTCACATTCTCACGTAGACTTCCCTCCTTTTTAACTATAGAACCTAACATGTGAATTTTGGGTTAAGGCAGCTGCAGAATGAGAATAAACAAATTAGCAACTGAAGACTGGACTTAGTTCATCAGCATGTTGCCTAAAACTGTGCTAGCCAGCCCTAGACTGTACTGTAATGTAGGATGATTAAATCTTTGTAATTCTCAAATAGTTCAGAAGGTTTGAGTGTTGAGGTGAGTTAATAATTCTAAAGTACGATTTAATGGTTTTACATTGCTCTGGTGGTGCCTAAAACTCCTTTTATTAATTTGCAGTACCTTCCAAGACACTTCCTGATAGTGACTTTCTTAAAATTATGAAAAGCAGTAGGTATCAAAAATAGTCATTTTTCTTGTTCCCTGTTTTATGGACTGCATTTCAAAGTCCTGATCTCCTAAAAATTTGAGAGTGGCCCCCGTGTAGAAGCAAATGTGTGTAGCATTGCCAATTATCATTGCAAACAAAAAGCCTTTTAAGAAATCATGAAGTAACTTATATTAAGTAACATAATTTGGATTTAAGCAATTTGGGCCCCAGAAAATTAATGACTTCTTTGACTCTGTAAAAAGCCATATTTGAGCTCACCGAGGAGAGAAATGATTCAGTAGCCAACAGACCAGATAGCAGGAAGCCTGGGTTTTAGTCCTGACTCTGCCCCTCACTTGGTGACTATGAGTAAGTTACATGATTTTTCTGGGTTTTAGGTTCCTTGTCTGTAAAATGACCATACTAATGCTTGCTTTTCCTACCTCAGAGTTATTCAGTCAAGCAAGATCTTGTTTATTAATGAAATAAAAAATGTGATTTCAAGTTATATGTGCCTCCAGGGGAGTATATCCTCTTAAAGAAAAGCTAGCAATCTGTCAGTGTGTCTTCTATACAGGAGAGCATATTGATGGGTTTCTGAAATGCAAAAGTGAGTTTGGGAATAGAGAATGTAGAGAACCGAATTGCTCTGCATAAGCTGTAAGCCCTTTGGAGGCAGTCAGGGAGGGATGTGGTTTAAGGAGAGAGATGGGAGGGAAGGGGAGAGGTCCAGAAGGAGGGGCCTGATGGAATTTTCAGGACTAGCGATGTGGAATATGTGACTTAAATTCATTTGTAGTACAGCTGTCTCTCTACTTATGACCTTCAGGAAAGTTTTTCAAAACACAAGAGCTCAGCCTGAGCAGCATAGCAAGACCCTGCCTCTACAAAAAGTTAAAATATATTAGCTAGGTGTGGTGGTGTGTGCCTGTAGTCCCAGCTACTCAGGAGGCTGAGACAGGAGGATTGCTTGAGCCCAGGAGTTTGCAGTTGCAATGAGCTATGATTGCACCATTGCACTGCAGCCCGGGCAACAGAGCAAGACCCTGTGTCAAAAAAATCAACCAAACAAAGAACCCTTGTTTTCTACTCACTTTGCTTGAAATGAAGGTGAGAGTGGGGCTAGGTTGAGGAGAATCTAGGAGGGAATAAAACAGCTAAAAAGTGAAAAACAGAACAAAAATTTAGTAAAGGCAGGAGAAAACTTGAAATAGAAATGACTGTAGGAACTTAAATCCCCCCATCGGCACAAAGAGATCTTGGGCAGGCATTCCACAGAGTAAGAAATGGGAGGTTGAGCCAATTTTATAGACCTTGAGGGACAGAATGGCCCCCAGTGATAGGTGGGCAAAGAATATATTAATAAAAGACTCAGAAAAAAGTACAAGCAACAATATAAGTTGTTACCATAATTTGAGGAGTTAGACTAAATAGATAATTCAAACCACAATACATTAAAAAACCCTAGTGCCTTTGCTTCTAATATATTGCTAACTGAGAAAAGTTTAGTCCTAACTTTGTCTTAATACTCCCGGTCAAGAAACAATTTTGCAAGACCTATAAGGAAAGCAAATATACACCTCCTTTTTTGGTATCAAAAAAGACAATATGATATGATTCTTTGATATTCATGGCTATAAGAACAGATTCAAAGCTTTCAAATTCAGTTTGTGTTTTCTGTTGTATTTGTCAACATTCAAAAACTGGGCTGATGTTTCAAACGTGACATCACAGTTGGAGTTAAGTTTGCATATCCAGCATGGAGAGTTCTGAGGTTCCCAAGGCTTTTCTTGAGGCTTGATTGGCACATATTCTCTAGTGCCTGAGTGAGGGGTGAGGGGTGCAGGCAGGGGACTGGGGACCTTTGTTTTGTTTTTCTTCCTTTGAACACTGCCTGGAACAGGAAAAACTCTCTCTGCAGCAACCTCTATCTTTGCTACTCAAAGTGTGGTCCGAGCACCTGCTGCAGCAGCACTACCTGGGAGTTCGTTAGAAATGCATAATCTCAGACTTCACCTGAGGCCTGCTAAGTAGGAATCTGCAGTTTAACAAGATCCCCAGGTGATTCTATGCACTTTGGTGTTTGAGAAGCTCCCATCTAGGAAGTGTTATGCAAATCTGTTTCTTAGGTGACAGCCTATGGAAAAGGGAACGGATGTTACTCCTGCCACAGGACGTTGCATCAGGGATTTGGCTGGGAAGTCGATGTGGATTGAACAGTTTAGAGATACACAAGGAACAGTAGGGACATGGCCACATTTGGGGCCTCATAACAGCTTTGAGAAATCCTGTTTGGTCTCCCAATATGCTCCTCACTGAAAAGACTAGCAATTGCCTACCAGGAAACCAGGTGTAGCTGATGTTCCCATTACTCTGAATAGAATTTTAAAGCTGACAAGGAGATTTTGAAAAGTAATCTAGCTGTTATATTCCTAGTGAAGGGGCTGAGGGGGAAAAAAAAGAGTAACATTTGCTTCTGAGGTCAAAAAAATGTCTTCTATTTCCTTTGTATCATCTTAAAGCTCCTGGTAGAGCGGGGCCCTTGCAAAGAGAGCACTCGATAAATGTCATTAACAGTGATTTGTACCACAGTGGTAATATTTTTAATGCAGCTCATTCCAACAAATGTTCTGCTTCTCATGTTAACTTTTATATACCCAGCAACCAAAAACGTACACTGCTGAGTGCACAGAATATTGGGCTCTGGCTAAGTGTGATTAGATATTGATTTCTGAGCCCCACAAACATTTAGCAATGCAGAAACTGTTGGGCACTGGATCATTATGGACCGTGGGGCTGACGTTGGCAGAATTCCAACAGTCACAATTTGTGGAAAAATTCTAGAGTGGCTGTAAGGCCCAGGCTATGGGTTTGACCCTTGTGTGTGGCCCTGACCTGTGCCCTGGTCCACTGTTTCTTGCCCTGGTCACCTGTCTTTGCAGATGTTTGCTTTTGGTCACCAAGGGGACGGAACAGAGTGAGGAGATGTTTAGTGCAAGCTTAGCCTGACTGCTAGAATAAAACAACTCAAACTTATAGGCAAGGTGTTTGTAGTGAAGAATAGTATAGTTATTGCTCTTTTATATTTGCTGTGGGAGTTGCTATTAGAGAACCATGAAAAAATTTCTATTTAAAGCTCAAATATATGGTGTTGAGAATAAGAAGGGCTAATCTGCTTGCAAATTGTGGAGAATTTAAAGGTGGCTATAAATTTTTTGACATTTCTTTCTGGAGACATGGGGTCTGTGTCCCCTCTTTTTGAGTTGGTGCAGGCTCTGTGACAACTTTGCTCCATAGAATATGGTGAAGGTAGCATTTGCCAGTTTCTGGGCCCAGTCTTTCAGAGACTGGTAGCTTCTACTTCCCGTCTTTTGGAACCCAGCCACACAGGGAGGCTTCATGTTAGGTGCTACAGAGGACAGTCCTAGCTGAGCTCCCAGCTAATAGCTGGTGTTAACCAGCCATGTGAGTGTGTCATAGTGAATGTCTAGTTCAGTCGAGCCTTCAGATGACTCTAGCCACTATCTGACCACAGAGAACCAAGGGAGAACCAGCCAGGTGAGCCAGGCAACTCTCAGAACTCAGAACTGTGCGTTGTTTTAAATCCCTGAATTTGGGGGTGGATTGTTATGTAGCAATAGATAACTACAACACAAGTTATCCCATTTATAGTAGGAGGCCACTCTAAGCTATGAGAATCCATTTCAGACATGGTCCCAAGCTTCATGCTTAAGACTCCCTGTTGCCCAATGCAAGCAATTGGCCCACCTAAGCTTGGAACATTATACCCCTTGAAGTTCAAACTTTGAAAGATGCCATCTGAGAAATCTCATGCTTCCTTTATTAAATTGTCACAGAGGCCATTGTAATGGTGAGACCATCAGGAGTTCCTGATTCTATTCTCAAATCCAGATTCCAAAGTAGCATATGCGTGCTCTGTGAGCTCGTCCACTAGTCACTCCATGTGGCCAGTTCCTCACTCAGCTCCTCTAAGTAGGAGCTGTTCTGGCAGGGAGTCGGTCAGAGCACCAAACGGTATATATAAAGTTCCTATGTTATTGCCTCGTCTTCTGATAAATGGAATTCTCAAGGACTCTATGTTGAAGTCAATGTTTTATTATTGTCTCTGTCCCTACATCTTATCCGTATGGAAATGGTCAGTTCATGAGTTATGACACACTGGGAAAACTTTGGTAGGAACGTATTTCCTTCCAAAGGTAAGTACCAGTTCCATGTTGCTCTGTTCTAGCTCAGGATCCTCAGTGCTGGCTGCACGTTAAAGTCACCTGGGGAGTCCTCAAAAAAGTAAAGCTACTCGTGCCTGAGTCTCATCCCAGAGTCATTAAATCAAAATATCTGGGAGTGGGGCCCCAGCATTGGTAGTTCAGAATTCTCTCCAGGTGATTCACAGATGCAGGAAGGCTGAGAAACACATCTAACCTGATGACTTACAGTACTTCCCAATAGTGTATCTGTGGGTCCAAATCTTACCTGTTCTTTATGGCCCAGCTCAAATATTTTACATATGTCAGAGACATATATGTATACATAGTTGGAGCTCAATAAATATTAAACGAATGAAGACACAGGTGGATGTTGAGAAGGCCAGTCTGCTTTGGCACGGCCTTCCCTTAAACACCAGCTCTGCTCGTGTGGATGGAGGTGGGTGTGCCTGAGTCTATGTTCCTCAGTTGGAATTTCCCACAGCCATCCTCCCTCCACCGTGACAGAGGAGATCTGCCATTGCTCCTGAACCTCCCTCTCTGGTTGCCCCCTGTTGCAATTTCTTCTCTTCCTATTACTTTTTTTTTCTTTCTCAATTAAACAAATCATCTTTACAAAGGTCTCAAATACCTCCTTTCCACTCTCCCAGGCAAAGATGATTGTCCAAGAGAAGATGGATGCTCCACAGTGTGCTGTGAAATGAAAACCTTTTAAAAGTACCAAGACTGAGGCTCTCTGCTCATCTCCCCACTGGCAAAGGGCTAGCTGTTTACTGAGCTAAAATGATAAATATTCCAAGAGCAAGCTCTGAAGTCACCAAGCTCTATAGCAGTACTCTTTGCAGTCTCTGTGGTATCCACACTGATGAACCCACTAGATGTAAATCTTAGCCGGCAGAAGAGCCAGTGGATAACTGTTTTGGGTTTTAGGGCCTCTGCTGAAATGTTACTGATCTGCAAGTTGCCAGTAGTCTTAGGATTGCCTTCAAAGAGATGCATCAATGTGCTTCTTTTTCACTTTTTTGTATGCAGCATTCTTTGACAGATATACTCATTGTTGCTTTTGCTCTAAAACACAAGTCTTTAAAAAAATTTTTCTTTTTTAGAATTCAGAATTTTAAGAGGTTATCAGGAAAGTCCTCAGATTTGCCTATAATTGAAGAGTCCCCCTTTGAAGTTCAAATCTTTCTGAGCTCTAATTCGACAGGGAGTTATGATTCTGTGATGGACTCATGACATTTCTTATTGGGGATATAAAAGGTCAGATTTTAATGCCTTTTTGTGATATATGCATCTGGCCCAAGATCAGGCAGCTTTGAATGACGGAATCTAAATTATAATTTAGTGAAGGGGTAAGAAATGAGAAATTACAGCTTGGCGGCAATGCCTGAGCTATATACCACACTTCCTCAGCACCCTGTGTGAGGGTTTGTGGGTTAGAGCTGCCGCAAAGCAAAAACTCACCTTGGCTCATGTTGCAGTGATTACCTGATGTCCTGCCTTGGAAAAATAAAGACAACTCCCAAGGTGTAAATCCTTGTCTTTCCAGCATCCTGGACATTCTGAAGACTATTTACCTGTTAGCTCCAGTTTTGTTCAACTGCCTCAAAATTCTTACCTTGTCACCTCTTTTTTCTCTCAACAATTCTTGGGCACACAAATATCTCTACCCACTTGCTTCCTTTTTGTGTGTATATGAAACAGGACCAATGGGAGACCAAATATACTGGGTAAGAGTTCTCTCTTCTACGTCTAAGAATCACTTCTCTTTTGTTTTACATGAGTCAAAGAATTGATCCAGCTAGCAGGTAAAAAACACTTTCTCTTGGTTAGCCATTTTATTTTATTTCAGGAAGCCACCCTCATTGACAGGCAGAAGCACTGCTTCTCAAACTGATGTGCATGTGAATTTCTTGGGGATGTTGTTCAAATGCAGCTTCTGATTCCAGTAGGACCAGGAGCTGTAATTCTGCTTTTTTTTTTTTTTAAGTCTCTGGTTTGCCTAAATAATTCTGCATTTTTAACAAGCTCCCAGGGGATGCTGACGCTCCTGATCATACCTGAGGTAGTGAGGTTTTTAGCAAGACCAGCAATAACCATTTTCCTATTGCCAATTTATCAGTTGCTGGAATTTATCTGGTGTGGTTACCTTATAAAATCTCCACTCATTTGGTTGCTCTCAAAACTGAAACTTTATATTGAAAGCAGTTTGAAAAATGTAAAGAGCTATAAAACATTTCTATATTTGGAAAAAAAAATCCATAAATTCGAGATGGAATTTAAATATAATTGACCTTTAAAGCCCTTGAAAATACCCAGACGTCCCCATCAGCTTTACCAAAAGCTCTCTTCTACCTCATTTTCCTTTTATTAAGCCCATTTGTGCTCAAGCTGAAATTCCAGGCAAAGAAATAAAAGAATTAACTTTCTAATTCAATTTAAGTTTTCTTTGTATAGTTACTTATTAGCATTAATATTAATTTCTTTATTGTTTTGTAAGGCCAGTAGCCTAGAAACTTACGGCTAACATTGATGCTAGAGAACGGAGTATTTGAGTTCCAAACACTTAGTTCGTCAGGGGAATCTTCAGAATCGATGGGATTGTATGACCAAAGATTCAAGTGAAGTTACAAGATTCTATTGTCCTTACGTAGGATGAGAAGCATCTTCCAAACTTTCTCTATGTACCCCAAAATGTAGAGAAAAGCAAATCAAAAGCTGATTGGCATCCTGCCTGTTCTAACTTTTCCTATTTACGTGTCAATTTTATGGACCAACATGCCAACAATTTGCACGCCCTGACAGGCAGAAAGTTAAGCCAAGTTCTCAGGACACAAAAGACAAACAGGAAGGCAACAGCTGTCCCTGGGAGGGAAGGATCAATAACTGATGGGTACCCCGAAACAAATTTACGTATGAGTCACAAGCCAAACAAATGGTTCTCTCCTGCAAATCTGAATTTGGAAAGGAGGGGACAAGGAAAAGTTTTTAACTTCCTCTCTCTACAGGGCACTGCAGATGGAGACCAGGCAGAGCTGACAGTAAGAATTCTTAACTTTCACCAGCTTTTTGTCAGCTGTAGCAGGATCCCATCTGAAGGCTCTGGAGTGAGTGGAGAGGGTGGTGGTGGTCTCAGTTGTCCCTCATTGGAAAGGAAAAATTTATTTTTCTCCTTTATGAACAAAAGACAGATTAACAAGAGAAAAGCATATAAATTTATTAAATATCAGTTTTATGCGACATGGGAGCCTTCAGAGACGAAGACTCAAAGATGCAGGGAAACGTATGTACTTTTATGTGTTTGAAGAAGTGGCTAGTCACAGAGAAGTATGATTGGACAAAGAATGTATGATCTAGTGGTAATAAACTGGGGCGGGGATCGGGGGGAAGCGGGAGGAACTTAGGAAGGCCTGTTCGCTCAGATTCTCTGTGTCCCTGTGTCTTCAGAGATAAGGATATTCCTTTCTTCTGGGTAGAGGGTGGCTGCCTTTCACATGAGGGTCTGTGATGTACTTCAGTGGAAGATGAGAAAATTCATTTCTAGGTTTTATGGCTTGCTTCATGGGACAAGGGCTAGAGAAGGTCAGAGAATTCTTTCTGCTTCTACACTTTTCTCAAATGCCAACATGCCATACTTTGGGGTAGTGCATCTTGAACCCCATCATAACCAAATCGTGTGACCTTTAGAATTAACCGGGGGCATAGAGAAAGGTGTGAAACATGTTGGCTTCCCCCATGGGCTTACAGAAAGTTGGGGGCGACCTTACAAATGTGGGGCCTGGTGGGAGGCCCTCAGAGCCTCCAGAAAGAACCATCTTGACACCATCTTGATTTTAGACTTCTGGCCTCCAGAACTGCCAGAGACTAAATTTCTATTGCTTGAAGCCTCCCAGTGTGTGGTAATTTGTTACAGCAACCACAGGAACCTAACGCTGAGGATATAGCAGCAGCACTAATAATTATTACGTGTTCTAAAAAAGTTTTACATTCATTATTTTGTTCCTCATGAGCATGTTATATAGTAGGTACTATCGTTATTCCCATTTTCCAGGTTAGGATACTCAGGCTCAGAGAGGTTAAGTAGCTGGCCCAAAGTTACACAGCTTAGAAGCAGTGAAACTGGATTCACACCCAGGGTCCACTTTTTTTTTTT